>CAVNZG010001614.1:0-138626 GCA_963693315.1 Diogma glabrata
AAGGTATCGAACAGACGTGGAGCAATGGTGTCGGCGATGCGATACTTGTGCAGCGAGCAAAGGACCAAAAACTAGAACTCGAGGAGAGATGCAACAGTACAATGTGGGTGCCCCAATGGAGAGAATTGCTATAGACATCGCGGGGCCATTTCCGGAAACGACAAAAGGTAACAAATACATCATGGTGGTCATTGATTACTTTACAAAATGGCCGGAAGCCTATGCAATACCGAACCAGGAAGCAGTTACGGTCGCGGAAACATTAGTCAATGAATGGGTTTGCAGATATGGAACACCGCTCGAGTTGCATACCGACCAGGGAAGGAATTTCGAATCTCAACTGATGGAAGAGCTGTGCAGAACACTCGGCATTAGAAAAACACGAACTACACCTATGAACCCGCAGTCGGATGGCATGGTAGAACGATTCAACCGAACCATGGAAGAACATTTGTCAAAGCTAGTAGAAGCCAACCAAAGAAATTGGGACAAGGATCTTCCGTTATTCTTGATGGCCTATCGTAGCGCAGTGCACGATACGACAAGTGAAACGCCAGCGAATATCATGTTCGGAAGAGAACTACATCTTCCTAGTGACATCGAGTTTGGCATCCCTGGAGGTCTGGTATCCACGAAAACAGATTATGTGGGACAACTAAGGGAGAAGATGAATAAAATCCATCAGCAGGTTCGAGACCACATTAAGATTGGCAGTGACAAAATGAAAACCAGGTACGACATAAATGCAAATAGTGGCGGTTTTCAAGAAGGAGAATTGGTATGGCTATACAACCCCAGAAGAACTAAGGGAAGATCACCCAAGCTGCAGCCAGATTGGGAAGGCCCATATAAAATAATCAAACGAATTAATGATGTTATCTACCGCATACAAAAGGGACCCCGTACCAAGATGAAAGTGATACATCTGCAAAGGTTGGCACCGTACCAAGGTAACAGCACCAATGCGATCTCTGATATTGTTCGGGACGAACAAAACTAAATGGAGGGCAATGTAATAAACTTCGTCCAGAATGGGTTAACTTTATTTACTCATTCATGAATTGAAAGTTAACTCCTTTTTCAATCTTTTACTTGTATTGCAAATTGTATTGCATAAATTAATGTAAATTAAATTTGTTATACAAATATTTACATTAATGAATTAAAAGGAGTTACCTAATACATTTTGCATAAATTAAATTTGAGTTCTCTAATACAAATGCAAGTTTGAATGAAAACAGGTGTGGCCTATTTCAGATGTACGGACTACGTAGTATTGATTTCTAGTGGATTATAGAAGTTTCGATTTATTTATTTTTCGATATAAATAAGCAAACAAAAATATCAGATGGTCAGTTTTACTTTTGCAATTAAAAGTGTTTATAAATATTCGCAAGTTTAAGGAATAATCGGTGGTATCTGAGCCTGGGTACTAATAGAGAAAGAATCTGAACTTAGTGGAATAGTAAATACAGATTTTACCATTCCGAATATTATTGATTCAAATTGTGGAAAAGCGGTGAAGTTTAGTGTACATAAATTGGAGACCCTGAATTTATTGTAAGGAAAAACGGAAGCTGCTGTAATTTGATGACAAATAAAGTTTGAGATTCTGTTAACTAAAGATCTGTCTTTTACTGTCGTGTTTGTTCAATAATCTAAAAGAACCAACGAAGAGTCGTTACAATATATATATATATATACATATTATATATATATATATATATATATATATATATATATATATATATATATATATATATATATATATATAATATATATATATATATATATATATATATATATATATATATATATATATATAATATATATATATATTATATATATATATATATATATATATATGTATATATATATATATATATATATATATATATATATATATATATATATATATATATATATATATATATATATATATATATATATATATATATATATATATATATATATATATATATATATATATATATATATATATATATATATATATATATATATATATATATATATATATATATATATATATATATATATATATATATATATATATATATATATATATATATATATATATATATATATATATATATATATATATATATATATATATATATATATATATATATATATATATATATATATATATATATGGGGCATTCCACGTGAATGGGAACAACCAAAAATTTTGGTTTGGAACAAATTTTGGGGATTGATAGAATACTCCATTAGAAAACGATTTCATAATTTCGCCAATCCCTCTGCTTTCTGTGATGGTCACAAATTTGAAATTTTTTCTTGAATGGCAAACGTCTCCATTTTGTAGGCAGTTTAATGCGTATAAAATTTTATTTTTTAAAATATTAGTTCGTTAGCATTTTTTCCGTAGAATATGATAAAAATATTAAAAAAATTTTAGAATGCAGTTTTCTCCCTTATTTTGAGGTTTTAAAGTTAAAATCATTTTTTCGGAATGTATGACACGTTTTTGTTTACTTTTTTTTAATATATTTAAAAATATGCACTTTCAAATAATTTTTATCGCGTGATGGAAGTTGTATCATTGTGAGCGCTAGAGAGCCAATAAATAAAACTATATTTTTAAAAATTGTTTATACTACAATTGTTTCGGATTTAAACAACCATATTTGGGGATAACATAATATAATGAAAACACAGTCTTGGCAAAATCAACATTGATGAACAACAACAAAATTTACATGACTATACCTTATGTCAAAAGTATTTACGAACAAATAAAACACTTGTTAAAAAACTTTAACTTCGAAGTTGTAGCAACAGCTCATAATAGTTAGATAATACTATTTTTTCAAAATTAAAAGATAGAAATTAAAATATTATTTATAAAAATAAAAAAATTATTATATTATTACATTAAAATATTATTTTGTAATTATTATTATTATTTTGTTTTAAAATAGTTTATTATTATTTAAAATATTTAAATTACCAATTAATAATAAAGTTTTTACAAATAAAATGATAAAACGTAAAAATTTCATTTTCAAATGTAAACATAACCAAACATATCAACTGACAGAACAAAAAGTCAAAATAATTTACTACTAAATTTACACAAGTAGATTTATTTATTTTATGTTGTTTGTTGGCAAGTAAATAAATCAAACTTTTTTCGATAAAGCCCGAGAACGCGAAATAAGTTTGTCAAAAAAATGTTGTCAAGTGTGTCAAAAAAAAAATGTTTATTTATTTTTATACCGAATTTTTTGGAAAAAATAAAATTAATTATTTGTATGATATGCAATTGAATTGTTATTATAGAGAACTATGGCATTATAAGTTTGTCAAAAAAATGTTGTCAAGTGTGTCAAAAGTAAGATTTTGATTTATTTTTTTACCCAATTTTTTGGAAAAAATATATTTAATTATTTGTACTTCATGAAATTTTTTTATTATTATAGAGAATTATGGTATTATAGGTATGTCAAAAAAATGTTGTCAAGAGTCAAAAGAAAGATTTTTATTTATTTTTTACCCAATTTTTTGGAAAAAATAAAGTTAATTACAGTGAAATTCACTTATAACGCCCTCGGTTATAACGACATTTCGCCTATAGCGTCATAAAATCAAAGTAATGGTTGAACTTGCCTTTGTTCCTATATAAAATATTCGCTTAAAACGACTTCGGTTATTACGACATTTCTGATATAGCGACCAATTGTGCAATAAAATTTGTACAGATAGATACACAGATTGTTCGTTTATTGCGACCGATAAGTTCAAAAATAAATACGTTTTTTAGATATGAGAAAAAATAGTTGTGATTTATCAATCACAATTGGTGGTTTTTTTCCTCTATATCTTTCCATTTTGGTGGTTTGGTTTACATTGTCGCAGTTTTAGCTCAGTTGATAAGGCGCTAGGTAGCCTTGTAACTCAAGGAAGCCTGTTTCGATTCTTGACGGAGATCACTTTCCCTTTACATTATTCAGAATGTGTGTTTTCAGGTCTGTTCGTTAGTTAATCGTGAATATACCGTAATAATCTCTGAATATATAGTAAAAGATAACGTTTAACATGTTATCTGGGATATTCAAAGCTATTGATTTATAAATGGTGGGATGCAATGATTAATATGTTGATTTGATTCATAAAAAACTATAAGCACCATATGGAAAAACAAACATTTCATTTAAAAGGCGTTTGAATTACAAGGAATAAAACAGAAAAATTGGGAAGATTTGCGAAGTGTTGTTGACAGAGTTTAAGCAACAGCGATTCAAAAATTGTTGCAAGATCTATTCAATATTGCAAAAGAAAACAGAATTAATTGGATCGCCGCTAAATTCTGAATTCAAATGTATGGAAATCTGAGCTTTTTGCTTCCGTAAGAGACATATATTGCGGTTGGGTGCATGGCGGGGTGGGATTTTTGATGAATGAGCAAGTGTTGATGGAAGTACATGTGACGAATTCCTAACAATCAGCGTAGTCGAAAATACTCAACGGCTAAAAATAAAATTTACAACGTCGACAAAACGGGTCTGTTTTATAAAATTACTCCAGAAAAAAATTTTAAATAATAAAAAGTCAGACAAGTGCGAATAAAATTCGCTCGCCAAGGGTTCCGTGAATGTAAAAGAACATATTATCAAAAATAAATGACATAAATTTATGTTGTAAAGTCTTTATATCGCCAGACTATGGACGCATAACAGAATAAATGTTTAATCGTAAACGTCAATAGTAAATGTCAATCACATCTACATTGATCAAAAATGTTACTTGAGGTTAAATCTTATCCATAGCTGTTTATGTTGGCTAAAGTATTTTAATAGTCTAAATTGGGAATATTTGTTCTATAAATCAGCGTCGAAATATAGGGTGGTATACATACACTTAAAATATCACTTTTTTTCAACAATAACTAAAAAACTATGCATCGCAGAATTCTAAAAAATATTGCAATGTTTCTTAAATTAAGTGTTCTTTCAAATGACACCCCACTCGTTTGGTTCAAAAAAGTTTTTTTTTGCTCTCCCCACACCCATCCCCTAAACACACAGAAATATAATTATTTGAGAGTTCGCTATAATTTTCGTTCAAAATATAGCAAACTTCTTGTCTCTATGAATTTTTTCAATTTTTTCTGTCTATCAGTGTCGAAACGTAGGGGGATGAGGGAACGGTCTGGAATTTGCACATTTTTTAGAATAACTCAAAAACTGCGTACCGCAAAATTCTAAAAACCTATTGCAATGTTTTTGAAAGTCGGTGCTCTTTCAAATGACACCCTACTCGCTTGGGTCAAAAAAGATTTTTTTTACCCTCCTTACACCCATCCCCTAAGCACACAGAAATATAATTATTTGAGAGTTCGCTATAATTTTCGTTCAAAATATAGCAAACTTACTGTCTCTATGAATTTTTTCAATTTTTTCTGTCAATCAGTGTCGAAACGTAAGGGGGGGGGAACGGTCTGGAATGTGCAAATTTTTAGAATAACTCCAAAACGGTATACTGGAAATTTCTAAAAAAAATTGCTATGTTTTGGAAATTTGATGCTCTTTCAAATGATACCCCACTCGCTTGGGTCAAAAAAAGTTTTTTTTTACCCCGCTTACACCCATCCGCTAAACACACAGAAATATAATTATTTGAGAGTTCGCTATAATTTTCGTTCAAAATATAGCGAATTTCCTGTCTCCATGAATTTTTTTCAATTTTTTCTGTCAATCAGTGTCGAAACGTAGGGGGGGGAACGGTCTGGAATGTGCACATTTTTTAGAATAACTCCAAAACGGTGTACCGGAAATTTCTAAAAAAAATTGCAATGTTTTAATTTTTTTACCCCGCTTACACCCATCCCCTAAACACACAGAAATAAAATTATTTGAGAGTTCGCTATAATTTTCGTTCAAAATATAGCAAACTTCCTGTCTCTATGAATTTTTTCAATTTTTTCTGTCAATCAGTGTCGAAACGTAGGGGGGGGAACGGTCTGGAATGTGCACATTTTTTAGAATAACTCCGAAACTGTGTACCACAAAATTCTAAAAAAATTGCAATGTTTTGGAAATTTGGTCTTCTTTCAAATGATACCCCACTCGCTTGGGTCAAAAAAAGTTTTTTTTACCCCCTTAACACCCATCCCCTAAACACACAGAAATATAATTATTTGAGAGTTCGCTATAATTTTCGTTCAAAATATAGCAAACTTCCTGTCTCTATGAATTTTTTCAATTTTTTCTGTCAATCAGTGTCGAAACGTAGGGGGGGGGGGGAACGGTCTGGAATGTGCACATTTTTTAAAATAACTCCGAAACTGTGTACCACAAAATTCTAAAAAAAATTGCCAAGTTTCTGAAATTTAGAGCTCTTTCAAATGACACCCCACTCGCTCGGGTCAAAAAAGTTTTTTTTACCCTTCCCCACCCCAATCCCTTAAAAACACAAAAATATAATTATTTGAGAGTTCGCAATATTTTTCGTTCAGAGTTTATCAAACTTCCTATCTCTGTGAATTTTTTCAAATTTTTCTGTTAATTAGGCTCGAAATGCAAGGGGGGGGACCAACTTTTTGTGTCACTTTATTGATAATAATTCAAAAACTATGCATTAGAAAATTCTAAAGAAAATGGCAATATTTCTAAAATCAAGTGCTCTTTCAAATGACACCCCACATGACCTGGTTTTAAATGATGTTTTTACCCCTTAACATTCCCACCCCTTTAATAAATATAGTTATGAGTGTCTGCCACTTTTCTATATTTTTCATTAAAAACCTACTCAATTTTCTATCATTCCAAATATATTTCAAGATTTTCGATGAAGTAGGGTCGGAGTTAATCGGGGCAATAAAACATCCCGAAAACGTCATTTTTCAAAATTATACAAAAAATGGTGAGGTGAAAAATTCCAAAATATATTTTTAAATAATGCTGAAATGAAGCCCTTTCATATGATACCCTACTCGTCTCGCTAAAAAAATGTATGTTTTCAAAGGCTTTACATCGTACCTCCTTAAAACAAACGAACTCAACTTTATTTATTTTTTAACCCGCCATCTTGTGTGGATAGGTTAGTTTTATAAGCACCTTAAATTTTAAGTTCATCGGATTAATGGTTCACGAGATAATCGAAATAATGTGAAAAACACGTTGTACTCTCACCAATAGTGTTCCGTATAAAAAACGGAACCCTAAAAAGTGTAAGTTGAGAGCGAATGAATGGCTTGTGATAGAAAAAAGTAAATCACCCAGGTTATTTAGAAGCATTAAGTCTCTACCGTTGGATAATACAGAAAATACAAAGGCCTAGATGTCTTCTAATATTATTGAATGTTTTAAGAAAATGAAACACCGAGTTAAAGAAAAAATCTGCTCTTCAGTCGAAGGATAAGGGTGTAATAAAAACTATCGACAGAATTTTTAATAAAAATTGTTAGAAATGACAATGGCCAAAGCACAACTCTTTCTAATTGGTAGATGCTATCCAACTAGAAATCGTTTTAGTAACTGAACGTCGTATTTCAATTGACTTAGACATTCCGAATTCTTGCAAGTTGATGATGATGATGATACAGACGCTGTGAGTTACGATGCTGATTATGATATTCCACTAATGGGATAGGCCAAGTTTTGCTCCTCGATAACAACTTCTTTCAGGGGTGATGAAAATTGGGAAGTTTTTATCATTTCTGATAAATTTTTATTCACAGATGAAGAGCCCACATTAAAAGATACTGTCAACAATATTATAAATTTACGTAATATTAACGTATACGTTGACGTATAGAAGATATTTAAAATAAACCTGTGTATACCATAAATTTTTCTCCTCCAACAATTACAGAAACATACGACGCCTTATTAACCCGCCATTAAATTGATTCTGATAAAAAATTGAGCACTTCGCATATTACGACATTCGGATGTAACGACGGGTTTTGATGTCATTTTCAATGTCGTTATAAGCGAATTACACTGTATTTGCATGACATGAAATTTTATTATTACGGCAGAGAATTATTAGAGAATTACGGCATTATAAGTTTGTCAAAAAAATGTTGTCTAGTGTGTCAAAGGAAGATTTTGATTTATTTTTTTACCCAATTTTTTGGAAAAAAGAATTAATTATTTGTATGACATGAAATTTTATTATTATTATAGAAAACTATGGCATTATAAGTTTGTCAAAAAAATAATGTGAAGGGTGTCAAAAAAAGATTTTTATTTCTTTTTTTAGAAAATAATAAAATTAGTTATTTGGATGAGATGTTTCAGAATGGTTTCAGTTGGCTAAGTCAAATCGAACACGGCTATAATCTAAAACTTTTTATCACCATCCTAGTTAAGTCAGTAAAATTACATCTTCAAATATTTCAAAAAGATCTACTTAGACATAGAAATGAGATGACTAAAATTTATAAGAAAATCAAGTCACGTTTATGTCTCAAAAGAAAGGAAAAAACGTCAACAAAAGAAGAAAAAAAACAACTCATTCAAATTTGCAACCAATCATCCCATTTTAATGAAGTCAAAATGAAAAATAAACTTTGAGCTTTCTTTACCAAGTAGGTAAAGAGAAAGTTTACCGACAACAAACTTTTCTTATTTTTTAAATTTAACAAATTAATAACAACAAAAAGAAATAGAAAAGTTGTAAGTATTATTCGTAATAAATTTTTGACATTTTTTCTACGCTTGCGGTTATTATTTAATTTTCTTTCACATTATGGCTTGTTTGCTAACGGTAAAGTTTTATATTTGGAAATAGCAATTTTGATTGTTATAATTTTGTAAACAAATTGGAAAATTTGATTGTTATGAATACAATAGTTGTTCTACTTTTGTTTGTGCCTCTGGGCTGACAACAAGTGCTCTCCAGTCTCCACTTGTATGAATCTTCATGTTTGTGCAATCAACCAACTTCATAACAATGCAACACTACAACGATCTTTTTCTCTAAAATAACCTATCAAATAACTCCATCAGAAAAGTCAATCAACAATCTTATTATAATTAAAAAATATTTGAGTCGTATCGTATTAGCATTAAATTTCAGTTATCTTAATTTGAGCTGTATTACCATAGACAATATACTAGATGCCTTTCTCTTTGACATCAAATGTGCAACTAAATTTAATAAATGGTTTTTTTACTCAACAAAAATTTTAGAATGGGTAGAGTGTATTCAAAATATTTCCTATCTATTTTTTTCTTACATGACAATATTAAACTCTGTAAAATTTAATATCGAGGGGAAAAATAAAAATTTTAAAGGAAAAATAATAATATTATTTTTTGTATCTTTTTTGGCAACCAAATTATCTAGGTATAAAACAAAAGAAATTTGTTTGCCCATGCGTGTGTGGGTTAAAATAAAAATTGATGGTTATTATTATTTTTAGATTTGTGTATCTTTTTCATTTAGGATGGATTATTTAAAAGGAAAAGAAACCAATTTTTATTTTTGTTTTGTTTCGGATACAACAACAAATTTTAAATTGAAAGGAAAAGAAATCTTTGATTTTATTATTTTAGAATAAATACATTTCATTCATTAGAAAAAAAGTTTTTGTTTTTTTTTCAATTCATTCAATTTAAATTAGCATGGAATTTGTTTAAATTTCATAACTGAAAATTAAGAAGGTTACCAAATTCAGTAGTAGTTATTTTTCTTGGTCTCAGATTGCAAGAATAAGATTTTACATTATATCAGTAAAACAAAAACTTCCGTTTTTAATTAGTTCTGAATTCTGAGAGTACTTTTTTTACAGCTGTTGATTAGCCAGTTTTCAGTTTGTTTTGGTTTTTTTTTAACGCTTTGGCAGCAATGGTTATGTAATCATTCGATGGGAGCATTCGTTTTCTGACTGTGTTTTATGCTGTGGATGTAATGGTTGATTGAAGAGTTTCCACTTTTTTTGTATGTTTAATGGGAACTCTTGACGGCTATCATGGTCTTCTCAGTTGTAAGTGAATATTTATTATTTACTAATATTTATTCAGCATTTCTGAATGTTTTAATACCACGAAATATCTAGCGTAGAGTTCTTTGTCTTTAAATTAAATGTAGATGACAGCTTGTATTTGTAATTAAAGAAAATAAGCAAATGATCGGTGTCCATACCAACAAATCTGTATGATCAAACGACAGTTATACTTGTATATTACCTTTTAAAGATCATGACTATTCTACAGGATGCAAATTGCAATAAATATTTTCTTACGTTGGAAGCTTGATGGTTGGACACATAGATTGGCCGAAGTTATGCGTTCAATGTTGGCATTTGAATACATTCGGAACATTGTCATCATTTTGACACAATACAAAGAGAGTTTCTATTTTAAATGGCTTTTGTTATGAGATTTGTAATATTGTTCACTATTCATTTTTGTTAATAGCTGTAATGTTGTTTACATTAACGAAAACTTTGTAATATAAATATTTTATACCATTTATTTTACAAGTTTAGTTAAATTATAATGTTTGTTAAACAAAAATAGCAACAATTTACTCAACGCAAATTGTATGGGCAGTCGTTGACTACTCAGTTTAGAAGACGACCAAAGAGCACCCAAATCGTTTTACAAAATAAAATTAACAATATGGTTTTGAAAATTTGATTCAACTTGAGACTTGATCAACGTCTATAAACAAACCATTTGTATTAATTGCATCCAAATCTTTTTCTTTTTCTAATAAATAATGATCGAGATCATGCCACTCTACTGAGGATTTGAGAATAACTTTTAATGCGAGAGTATAACATTTTGTGTTCGCTCTTCACCGAGAACCTGGAAAACTGAAAACGGATTGATTATGTTACTTATAATGAGCGAAAAATATTAAAAAGTAACAAAGCCATTAGCTTCGATATTAGAGAGTGCATTATTAGCTTCGATAGAAAGAGAGTGATAGAATTGTAAAAAAACTGGATTCATTCAATAAAATGACAACAAGTTAAGTTCAATTTTTGTAAATTGTGGCCTAAAATTTTATATGCATATTTTAGAAGAAATAATCTTTAAAATAAAATAAAAATTTTTTTTGTGTTTCAGTACAGTGACTAGCCCCCTTAAATAACAATAATATTAAGAAAACTCCTAGTAACTAAGAACCTAAAAGTAATCACTAGACGAGTAACCACTAAATTTTCTCATATGTGTGTCACATTTTCTTATTTTTGTCCAGCTTCATTAAAAACCTTGTTGTGCGCCTTTTACGTTTATTGTTATTGTTATTCTGCAACTAAATAATTTAATCTATCACTTCATTGAAATACTTATTAAAATTTACTTGACGACCGTTTGTATTAAATGTATTGAATAAAACGTATGTATTGAATGTATAGAATTGAATTAAATGTATTGAATTTGATAGGTCAAATGGTCAATTCTTTGACTTAAAAGATGTAGGCAAAGATTCAAAGCAAACGTTCACCGCCATCTGAACAAACGGAAATTTCTTAAAATTAACATACCATAAAAAACATAAAATTTGATGCAAGAACTATATTTTTTTTATTAAATTCAAACAGAAATTTGTTTTTACAAACGATTTGTGGGTTTTCAAAGTAATATTTTTTTAAATTTATAATAGTTTTTACAAAAATTTATATGTGTTATATATATTTAAATTACAAATGTAAAATTTGATTAGTTTGTTCTTTTAGTAGATAATATAATATATATAAATATGCTTAAAAAATATTTTTAAAATTTGTTGCAAAATAATTTAATAATAATAATTAATTATTTTAAATAATTTAAAAATTACTTAAAATAGTTTGCAAAATAGAGCAAAACTAAATTTAATGAATTTTTTTATTTAAATCGTTCGCATTATTTGCATGCAGACTTTAAAATTTTAACACCCTTAAAATTTTGTCGTCCTACGCTCGGTTTTCATGACCTAGGCCACTTTACAGATCCTAGTTCTGTTAGCGTTACTCAGGTAGCACGACGTTGACGTAGACGTAGGATTTTCACTACTCAAAATTTTTTCCCATGACTGTTTAATCTAATTAAGTCTATCAATTAAGTGATAAGTCTAACTATTAAGTCTACCAATAAGTTTTACCTGTGTGTTTAAATAAAGAAAGATAAAATTTGATTAGAATTGAATTTAATTAAAATCTGCAAAATTTTGAACTCTTACCTTCTTTTAATCTTTTTAAATCAGTCATTTCCACGTTACCCAAGAGGTATGACCATAACGCGTTTTTTTAACGAGGTATATCCCCAGGAGGGGATACTACCTACTACCATACTACCTACTCCTCAAACAGATCGGATATTGATAATATTGAAATCTCATAAAAGTAAACTACTTCTAATAAGTTTTAGGAACAAATTTATTAAAAATAAAAATCAAATGCATATTTATCAATATCCGATCATTTTCCAATTAAAGCGGTTATAAAATTATACCATACTACAAGAACCCATCTGGATAAAAGAAATTTGTGAAGAAGTTAATTTTGAAAGATTTTATAGGAATGTCAGTTGTTTAATTAATTATTACAGTTAGTAATATGAACAGAAAATAAGAGCGATCGTGGCTTGCGTCTTCATCAACTCATATTCTTGATTTTAATTATTTAAAATTTTTAATCTCTTTTTTGAGTGGAGATCTCTAAATTTGCTTTCAATTTTGGAACCCTTAAATTCACCTTTTGTAATGCACCATTTCGAATTTTTTCTGGTTAGTACCAAAACGAAAAAATTAATTAAAGATTTTATGTGCTCATAGCAATCGTCTTCGTGTGTAGGTACAAAGCCAGCAAAATCTTTTTCTACAACAGTAATACATTTTTCAGTTATTTTCATGCAAATATTTGGTAAATGACAATTCGCTTTGTATAACTGCTCAAAAACTGTAAGTAAAACGTAGGCTATTGCAGCATATTCTTCAGTTGGTGCTCGAAGGGATCCATAATGAGTCGATTTCTTAAATGTTTTTTCCATTATGAATGTTTCGTTTATTGCAGGTGCCGTTATTTCTTGCGCTTTTAATAATTTACTTTGACATTTATTACAACAAATTTTTTTAAAAGCACAATAACCAGCATAATAAGTTATGGCATTTCTTTTAATAACGTCTTCATCGGTTTGGTAAATTATTTCGCACTCTTCCGGCATATGCTCGTGTTCTGGATCTCCATGCAATAAACTCTCCTTATAAATATCTTTAAAATTTTTCCATTCAAGATCGATCATATGTTCATCGTCAGGCTTACAATTTGAATACTCGCTTTGGAATAAGAGTTTTATGGATATTATGTTTGCAAAATGAACACCTATTTCATTGCAAGTCGGCATAAAATTAAAACCACCTCTACCCCGTAACTTTGGAAAAAAGTTTTCAAGAGCGTCTTGGTTAGTTTTGCCAGTAAATAAACAATCCACCTCATACGCATTGGTCAGATATTCTAATGAAGCACAATTGTGCTTTAATTGTTATTTTTAAGTTTTTGAGATATTTAATATAGTTAGCATTTTCGGAGAGAATTTTCAAATCTTCCAAATAACACAAACTATCTTTTAAATAATCATATATATGACATTGTTTTTTTTAAGAGGTGCTTCAAAAGGTGACCTTGGAAAAGAAGCTCGTGAATTTAAACAGTCAAATATATTATTGAACCGTTGAATGAAATTAGCTGTTGAACTTGCTTGACGAAAATGAGTTCCTAAAATTTCCGGACAAGTTTGTTGCACGGTTTTAGTAGCACAGCAAACTGTATTACTTAACAGTTGAGCTGCCAAAGAAACATTCATTTTTTCAAAATTATTTGGCTCTAGATGCTTTTTATTAAGCTTAGGCAATAATTTGCATTTGTTTTTGGTGTCATGCTCAAACACCTTACGTACAACATTTATGTCAGCTATGCCGTGTTGATTATGAGAAAGTTTGTATTTTAAAAAGGCATTTCGCACGGATTTTATAAGATGAGGAGGATCAAACTGTGTAAAAATGTTCTTGCCATTAAAATCAAAATATGGCTTCTCAAGAGTTATTCCAAGATTTTTATATGCTTGTATATTTATTGACCCCTGGTCACAAGTAAGCATAACCACATTTAAACCTATTTTCTCTTCACACAATTTAATATTTTCTTTGATCAAATCGCAAAGTTTTACTGATGTAAAAGATTTGTTTATAACAACATAATTTATAACATATTTCCAGTCCGAAAACAATGACCGTACCATAAAAAAATTGAGCCGAGCTGGCAAGCTCATCTTTTCTTTCGGTTCCTTCATCATAAAACCCTTCCAGTCTATCCATCAAAATATTATGTGCCAAGTCTTGCTTTATTGAAATTTCATCAAAACTTAAAACACATATTTTGTCTTTCGGTGGAAAATTCGCAAAGAACGAACTGTGTTGGGCCATTAACACCTCATTAATACCCGGTGGAATAAATTTAATGGGAGACCACTTGTATATAGAAGAAGTTGACGGTGATTTGAGTTGTAAACTATTTCGTAAATATTTGTAAGTAGAAGCGGATTTGTAATATAAACATTGTGCAAATATTTTATCCTGCTTGGTGTAAATAAAATCTTAGCGGAAAAAAACATCAAAAATGTAAATACAGCAGTTTTTTAGAGAGATTAGGTACACAACGTAAAAAAACAAATAAAAAGTAATGATATCTTATCACACGCACATTTCAGCGGTAAGAACGTCAAAGGAACCAAATCAGGAGTTTGTTTTTAGGGTTTAATACACAACATAAAAGTACCAAACCAAAGAAATGATACATTTTGATAAGCAAATTGGATACTGCGACAGTAAAAACATTTCATGTAACTATTCAAGCTAAAATTTTCAATAAACATACCAAGCTACAAAAATGTATGTACATTTTATGAACTAAAACTTAAAAATAAAAAATATATAAATAAATAGTCCCGATGATCGACACAATTAAGTTTACAAAGTATAAATTTATTTTTCTTCGAATTCTAAATGTACAATGCATTATTAGAAAGTTAATCTGAAACGAGAGAAGTACAAGCCAAACGCGAAAACTCTTTGAAGGCACACAGTATTTTATTTTTGAAAGCCCTAATTTTGGGCGTTTAATGACAAGAGATCCCTTACACTTCTAATCAATTTTCATTTTTCTTTATTTAAACACACAGGTAAAATGTATACTGTCCTGTGTTTTCTTTTCCTCTATTTGTGTTGAAATAAATAAAACCAAAGAAAACACCAAGCGATAGATCATTAATTGCTTATTCTGTTAATTTATTGCAAATATTTCAAGGTTTTGTGACCTCCTCTTCAGTGCACTATTAATCGAAATGAGAATAGAATTTATAAATGTTACAAAATATTAAAATCAATATAAGCTTACATAAATAGCAAATTTTTTTAGTTTCTTAGCATTTCAGTTTTTATACATATAAAACACCATTAAGTTTGCGTCTTTTCGATAAAAGCAAAATTATAAAATTGTATACAAACAAATCATTTAAATAAATTAAGACCATTACAAGAACAGATTAAAAGAATTTTTCTATAACTAAATTAAATTAAATTGAATTAAAACAAATAAAAAATTTTTGTATACTAACAATAATCTAAAGGTGTACATTAGTACCCAGGTTAGCAGAGAGCATTATTTTTACATTGAGTCAAGCTTGTTTTAAGGTCGAACAATGTTGGGACAAGCTTTAAAATAAACTTGGTTGAATGTTGTTTTAACCTTAAATGATAACCACGTACCATTATTATTTTTACACATTGGAACAATATTTAAATACAATGCTGGTCCAATTCTACCCAGATAAGCAAAAAGGATTGTTTTTACATTGAGCCAAGCTTGTTTTAAGGTCGAACAATGTTGAAACAAGCTTTAAAATAAAAATGGTTCGATGTTGTTTCAACCATGATTAATAACCATGTACCATTATTATTTTTACACATTGGAACAATATTTAAATACAATGCTGGGCCAATTCTAAAACAAATAAATCGAATTCATAGCTTTTTAATTTTTTATTCTATGCATGTATAGTATAATTCATTTTATTCTCTTCCATTTTATTATATCAGCTTCATTTGTATGTTTTTTACGATAATAATAGTATGTATTATTGTATTGTTTTCTAACCTATAGCCTAATGAACTTAACCTATTGTCTAATGAAAATTTTCCTTTAAAAAAATTATCATTATTCAATTGGTATGATTCCAATTGGTCAAATTATTTTGATTTAATTAAAATTATTTTCAAATTATAATCACAATTGCTTTGATAAGTTTTGTTCAAAAATCAAATTTTGAGCAAAATTCTCTTATTTCGTTTAGTTGAACTTGGTTGATTGTATGAGATGGGCGTTTTTTATCATCAGGGTTTTTTTTAATAAGAAATTTGATTTATCAATTAAAACAATAAAGATTTATTGTTTTAATTGAAGAAAATGTTTTTATTTTTTATAATACACAATTCTTTGTCAGAGAATAAAGTATTGTAATCGATTCGTGCTTAATGAATTTTATTCTCTCGCAAATTAAAATGCTCGCTCGTGCCTCGCTCAAATTTTAAACTTTTTTTTTTTTTTAATAAAATGTGTTGTGTAGTAGGAATTACAATAAGTGTCACAATAACACATAAAAACCTTTTAAGACAAAGGTCCCACAACAACATACGTTCAAAGGTGTTGATGGACCTAAATCTTCCTTTTTTGTTTTTTTATATTTTTTGTTAAAGTTTGTTAAATTTTGTTAAAGAATGGATAACTAAACAAAAAAATCCTATCACTGACAAAATATGACATAGGCCAATATTTTATGATAGAATAGAGAAAATAAAAGTAAATTAAAAAGTAAATAGCAAATGTTTACAAAAATTTGCTGGAACAAAACAAAAACGTAGTTGCCAATAATCCAGCCGGTTGCATATTCCTTGATCCTGTGACGCACCGTCTTTCTTAAAGATTAAAGCCCACACATAGTTATATGAAGGCTCGTTTCCTCAAAGAAGCAATAACGTCTCATCATCAAGGACTATTGCACAGCTAAGATTGAGGGTGCTACCGTTGACTGAATACAGTTCATCCGCCACCACCCCTAAGCTAGTGATATCTCACTGCTATTGCCAGTGGTATGTGATATCTCACGTTAACTCGTATGTCAATAGCAGGGACTGGAGTACGCGGGGTTGTCACACCCATAGATCAAAAATAAAAAAAAATAAAAAAACAATAAAAACTGATCCCTCTATGCGGCACTGTAATGAAGCGCTTTCTCATTGGCGAACCAATGAGAAGGACATAGCAGGAAGCGTACCTAGCGAGATTGATTGTCAAGCCCCAAACTAGCTTCAGTCCATGGGAACGATAAAGTAACCCTGCTACTTCAGCACAAATACAGACATGTACGCTATTCACGAAAATTTGCAGAAATGGAAAGAAATACAAGTGGAAAAACGAAGACTCTGGCGACCCCATTGGCGAAAGACCCACGATCAACACGCCCAACCCCTCCACAATCACTCTCAGACGCTCACACACTCACACTTCACGCAAACTATCGTTCGCCCACACATTCACACTTCACACATACCAACATTCACCCGGACATTCAATCACTGACTCGCCCTTTCACACACATTCCCACTTCTACATTAGACAGCAAAAAAAAATAAAGGTAATAAAACAAGTCCACTCACCCCATGATTAATCCTCCAGTCGTCCAAGTCCTTCGGCCTTAGCCCTCCATCAGTGATGATTCATCCAACAGGTATGGTATTACAAAAATAAATGTACGGATAATCCACTGGTGCGTGGTCAGTTCGGCAGCAATAGCAAACCAGTTGGTGTAAATATGGAGTTGAAAATATGACAGTATCAGCAAAAATTGTATATAAATAATCAGTTGCAATATTCCGAAATTTTGTAAAAATGCTGCGTTGAAAATTCGATAATATCAGCAAAAATTGTATATAAATAATCAGTTGAAATATCCCAAAATATTGTAAAAATGTTGTGTTGACAATACGATAATGTCAGCAAAAAAAAAAAATATTATCAGCAAAAAACTTGTATATAAATAATCGGTTGTAATAGCCGAAATTTGGTAAAAATGTTGTGTTGAAAATACGATAGTATCAGCAAAAATTGTATATAAATAATCAGTTGAAATATCCCAAAATATTGCAAAAATGTTGCGTTGAAAATGCGATAATATCAGCAAAAATGGTATATAAATAATCAGTTGAAATATCCCAAACTATTGTGAAAATGTTGCGTTGAAAATGCGATAATATCAGCAAAAATGGTATATAAATAATCAGTTGAAATATCCCAAACTATTGTGAAAATGTTGCGTTGAAAATACGATAATATCAGCAAAAATTTTATATAAATAATCAGTTGAAATATCCCAAAATATTGCAAAGATGTTGCGTTGAAAATGCGATAATATCAGCAAAAATGGTATATAAATAATCAGTTGAAATATCCCAAACTATTGTGAAAATGTTGCGTTGAAAATGCGATAATATCAGCAAAAATGGTATATAAACAATCAGTTGTAATAGCCAAAATTTGGTAAAAATGTTGTGTTGAAAATACGATGGTATCAGCAAAAATTGCATATAAATAATCGGTTGGAATATCCCAAAATATTGCAAAAATGTTGCGTTGAAAATACGATAGTATCAGCAAAAACGGTATATAAATAATGCGTTGCTATACGGTGATAATGTTCAAAACTTGGTAGAAATGTTGTGTTGAAAATACGGTAGTAACAACAAATATTGCATGTAAATGATACGTTACAATGCGGTGATAACATCCAAAACTTGGTACAAATGTGGCGTTGAAAATACGGTAGAATCAGCAAAAATGGGATACGAATGACGGTGATATGATAATTGATAACACGGTGATAACAGCCAAAATTTTGTAAAACAAAAAAAAATGTTGCGTTGAAAATACGGTAGACTCAGCAAAAATTGTATACGAATATTAAGTTGAAATATGTCAAACATACGGCAACAATAGCAAAATTTTGACGCAAATGCTGCGCTGAACCAAGTAGTAATAGCCCAAAACTTGATATAAAATGATGTGTTACCCCGAATATAACATATGACAGCACCAGCCAAAAATTCAATATCTATGTTGCGTTGCAAGGTGTATGAGATCTAGTAGTAATAGCCGAAAATTTGAAACCAAGGTTGCGTTGAAATGGTTAGTAATAGCATAAATTTAATACCAGGTTTCGGTAAAATGTATATTAATAACATAAATTTGATATCATGTTGTGTTGAAAATACCCATAGATAAATTCAAATTTCCTTTAGGTTGATTCTTTCGCTCCCGCCCTCAATACTTTCAACTTTTCGTATTCCCTATCGACCAAGGCGATAATCAAAACAGTTATTATTCTCTTCTTTTTATTATTAAATCAAGCATTAATTTAACGATATTCTAAACAAGTAACAATTTACAATCTTGTACTGAACCAGAGCCGTTTTCGTCTGATTCCCCTTGTTTTTTTTTTTTAAATTATTTTTGAACAAACACTAAATTACAGGTTTATTAGTTGATTTTATGGAACTAGTAATATTTTACTTATACTATTACACAAGCATGAATTTACGGTTGTTCACCAGACAACTTTCATATATACATTTACTATGAATCATAACAGAACTTACAGTTCTTTTCACTAAATGAATTACTATTTACATTTACTATGAATCATAACAGAATTTACAGTTCTTTTCACTAAATGAATTACTATTTACATTTACTATGAATTATAACAGAATTTACAGTTCTTTTCACTAAATAAATTACTATTTACATTTACTATGAATCATAACAGAATTTACAGTTCTTTTCACTAAATGAATTACTATTTACATTTACTATGAATTATAACAGAATTTACAGTTCTTTTCACTAAATAAATTACTACATGCATTTACTATGAATCATATCAAAATTTACAGCTCTTTTCACTAAATAAATTAGTATTTACATTTACTAACAAGCATACAAGAATTTACAGGTTTTCACTAATATTATTTGTGTCAAATTTATTACGAAACATCTAGGTATGTTCAGTTTCGTTCACTGAGCAATTTTCAATTTGTTTGTTCTAATTTACTATGAGACAAGCAATTATACATGATTATTTACCTTTTTAATCACGGCATTCTAAACAAACCGCTTTCCGCTAATTCTACCGCTATCTCAACCTCAGCAGATCCACTTGCCCAATGGTTGTATTATTTAATATTAGAGGTAGCAAGTCTCCCTAATTACACTAAATCACACAATAAAATTTTATTTAAGCTATAGCAACTAACACTGAACAAATTGAAAAAAATAGCACATGAATCAGAAAAACGATATCCATGTCCCGCACGGATAATTAGAATTTTTTAACTTGAACGTCAAAAATGCAACAACATAATGCGAATGTAATAGATTGCGCGAGTACTATGTGAATCGCTAATTGAACTAAGAGCGAGAATAAGTTACCGTGCTCATTATATAGTCAAATTTTTAATCTCGCAATAACTCGAATAAAGTATTTAGATGAGAGATAATTAATTTACATCAGATTTTCGAATTATTGGGAACTTATTATAGTTTACAAAACCGTTTGCTACTTGATAATATTGTACTAAAAATAAGGTTGGGATCCCCAATATTTCCGACACATTCATAACACGTATAATTGAATTCAAAATGAATCAAATACAGATTCGATCAATGTAGTGATGTTTAGACATTTAATAACTACATTCTGCAATATCAATACCGTGAAGTTCAGATCAATCACGGAAGGATTGTTTAAAGTACAACACTCATACAAAGACAAATCAAATGTTTAACCAAGCAGAAATAGTAATTCGTTGTATGTTGACGATTGGGAACAAAATACACGTAGCTGTTGTGAGGTTTTGAGAATTTCGTTATTTCATTACGGTTTGTGTTTTGAAACAAAAAAAGTTCAAACTCAAGTAGTAAGGCGAGGACAATCGAATGGAAGCACAACGCGCGTCAATTTTAGTGCGTTGTAAGATTAAATTCTGATTAATTTTTAGTGATTATACGGATGATGATTAAGGAAAATTATTAATTAATTCAAATTAACCAATATTGTGTTATATCAATGAATAAATAATTCACGGTAATTAGTGTAATTTTCTTTCTCCCATACGTTTGTCCGGCTATTGCAGATTTAGTAGATTTTGAGAAATATAAGGAAACTATGGGTTAAGGAAACTACATGAAATATGACTATTGATGACGAAGGGATGAGAATCTATTACAAGTGGTACCGATTAATATAAGGAACAACAACTAAGGAAACTGCGACCATAATATACTATGTTATCCCAGACTATCCATTACAGAACAAGTGCTTTTTGGACGAACACCTACGACCAAAAGGAAGTTGAAAAAGGCATAGGCTGGTCGCCAATAGACCTTGTATATACATATTAGCTTGGTGAAGCACCTCGACGTACCACAGATTAGCAATCAATGCGATCAGTATTACAAACTCAGTCTCAGCAGAAACCAAGTAACAGAGTATCTAAAAATATAAAAAACTTTTGGGAGGGGTATCGATAAAATCAGGATTCTACTCTATTGCAGCGGTGGATAACTAACTTCTTCCAGACCCAATTTCGGGCAGGTCTGGGGGTTCCCGAGACTCTAAAGTCACAAAAAAATTTATTCAATCTGCTATAGATCGAAAGGAAAAAAAAAAAAACACCATTGGACCGACTCCTTTAATGAAACGTCCGACACAATTTCGTCTTTGCGTTATGCCGGCTCGCAACCCACACCTGAACTAACACGAGTCTCATACTTCTCCGACTGAGCTAGCCGGGCCACACTGTTGTACGCTTCCGTCCCAGTGACTCTGAAGGCTGAGAGAAAAAAAAAAAAAACGTTCACATAGGTTCAAAGCAACTAATTGAGCCACATTCAATACATTCGATCACGGTATTTTCGCTGGCAAATAGTCTACACAAAAAGATTTTTGAACCAAGACCCGAACACCAAAGTTGATACACACTCACTGAACTGTGAATTCAAGATGAAACTACCCTCATACTTTATGGTCGCCGATAATCTTGACTTACCATGGCGGTGAAACACGCACGTAAGTTACTATCATACTGACAGAAAAAAATTATTGCCGATGTTAGGCACGAATGTCCTTGGAGTGATAAACACCTCTACGTTTAGAAACCAGGTCCTCCAGTTCGTAGGCGGAACCACCTACCAACCTTATTACTCTGGTCTCAATAAACTTCTGTGCAAGTTTAGCGGATAACTTCTTATCGGCGTCACTCAAGATAAAGTTCCTTCGGAACACCGTATCACCTGGTTTAAACAAAGTTACTCGAGCTCGTAAATTGTATCTTTCAGCACTTTTGACAAATGCTTCGGCAGTTAAATCAAGAATTCGAATTCGAATCTTATTAAGATAATCAGGTCGCAGAATCGTTTCACCTGGATCATGAAGACTATTCAATCGTCTCAGCAGTTCATATGACGAACCATGAGTCACCATAGGTATTCCAAACATTGCGTAATATGGGGAACATTTCAGTGTTTGATGCAGGGAACAACGTAGTGCACAAGCGATCTCGCTCAAGTGCATATCCCATTTAGAATGTTCCTCCTTTAAATAAGCTCTAATACCAGATAAAACACTTCTATTTACCCGTTCCGAAGCGTTAGCTTGAGGTGAATATAGCGCTAGTAATGTATGTTTCACTCCGTGCTTCGCCAAGAAATCTCCAAATAGTTTAGACTTAAACTGCGTCCCATTATCGGACACAATAACTTCGGGACAACCAAATACGTGAAAGACATTGGTAGCCAATAGATGACAAATTGGTTCAGCGGTTAGCTTCCGTAAAGGAAATAAAAATGGATATTTAGTAACATGATCTAATACTACAAGGATAGCGATATTCCCGGCCTTTGAACGAGGATAAGGGCCAAGAATATCGATATATAATCGCTGTCCAACTCGTTCTGTTTTCATTTGGGACACCATGGGAGCACGAAGTGGAACATTAGTCGCTTTGATTTCTTTACAGGTCTTACAATTTCCTATGTAAGATTTAACCTGGGTATACATACGAGGCCAATAGTAAAATTTACGAATGTTATACAAGGTTTTTGCTAGACCTCCATGAGATGAGGTAGGAGGATTGTGGGCCCTTGCAATACACTCGTCAGTGTATTCCTCAGGTAACCACAATTTCCAGACCTCACCCTCTGAAGGAATATCAAGATCTAGACAAGCCAATCGTTTATAAACCCGACCAGAAATTACTTTCAGATCAGGCAATGTACCGTCTGCTTCGGTAACCAGATTTACCAACTCCAAATATCGAGAAGTGTTGAAGAAAGGGGAATTAAGATCTAATTCAGGCACTGGACATAGTTCAGAAATGATGTCGACAGAGTCACGTCTTGATAGAGTGTCAGGAACAGTATTTAATTTTCCTTTTCGGTACTCAATATCAAAGACGTAACCCTGCAATTTCAAGCTCCAACGAGCCAATCGACCAGAAAGGTCTTTTTGTTGCATTAACCATCTTAATGAAGCATGATCAGTTATGATCTTAAAGGCCTGACCCTCGACATACGCTCTAAATTTCTTTACTCCCAGTACGGCGGCTAGACACTCTTTCTCACTAGTTGAGTAATTGCGTTGCGCAGAATTTAGTTTCTTGGACATGTACGCTATGGGATGTTCCATACCGTCCATGTCACGCTGAAGTAATACACAGCCTATACCGTCATTACTAGCGTCGCACTGGAGAGTAAAAGGTTTAGTATAGTCGGGGTTTATGAGGACTGGTGCTGATATGAGAGCATTTTTGAGATTTATAAATGCTATCTCAGCTTCTGGTGTCCATACGAATTTATTAGAAATTTTCTTCAACAAATCTGATATAGGAGAGGACATAGCAGAGAAATCGGATATAAAACGGCGATAATAACCCGCCATACCCAGGAATCGTCGAATCTGTTTGGACGTACGCGGTGTAGGAAATTCAGAAATAGCTTGCGTTTTATCAGGATCAATTTTTAGCTTACCACCTCCCACTACATATCCCAAATATTTTACATCCGGCAAGAGAAACTTACTTTTTTCCACGTTTATCGTCAAGTTCGCACGTCTAAGACACTGGGAGATATCTTCTAACAGTTTCAGATGGGCCTCAAAGGTATCTGTAACTATTAGAAGATCATCCAAGTATACGAAGACGCACGACTTGAGATGTGGAGGAATTACTTGGTCCATCAACTTGGTCATTGTTTGCGGCGCATTGCACAGTCCGAAAGGCATTCTTACGAACTGATACAATGGCCGCCCTGGGACCGTAAAAGCAGTTTTCTCTCGGGAGTGTTTTTCTAACGGTATCTGCCAGAAAGCGTCTTTCAGATCCAAACTGGAGATAAAATTACTTTGTGGCAGCCGACTCAAGATTCCATCTATCTGTGGGAGGGGGTAAGCATCCTTCTTAGTAACTGTATTGACCTTTCTACTATCCAAACAAAGACGATTCTTCCCAGGTTTGCGAATTAAGACCACGGGACTCGACCAAGGACTGTTAGAAACCTCTATAATACCCAGAGATAACATCCTATCCAGTTCTTCTCCCATCAGTTTCTCAATGGCGGGCGAAATTGGATAGTGTCGTTGCTTGATGGGAGCTGCAGTCCCCACATCAATAACGTGTTCCAACAAATGTGTTCGACCCAGACCCATTTTTGAAAATGATGGTAGAAGCTGAATAGTGCTTTGTAGACGTGCTTGATTGTCCATAGATAATTCTGAAATTCCTGACTCCGTAGTCGAAAATGTAGGTAAGTTAAATATCGGGTTAAACAAACCAAAAGCGTTAAAGAAATCTATACCTAGATATAGATTTTGAGTCAAAGACGGGATAATGAAGACGTCCAGGGTTCTGTCTTGGTTCATAAATGAAATCTTTGTTTTTACAAACCCCAAGATCTTCTGTCTTTGGCCATCGGCAGTACGAACTACGGCAGACGAATAAGTCAGAAGGTCTGGAGTCTGTACGATTTCTTTAGCAAAATCACCACCAATTACAGTCAAGGACGCTCCACTATCCAACAGTCCAGTACGTTGTTTACCCAATATTGACACTGTGGCATAAGATCTCACATCGTTGGCCAATTTCACAATAGAGGAAATGGTTTTAGTTTTAAACAAATGCCGTTGTTGCCAATAAATACGAGAACGGAGCGCAGAGCGCGATGGAAGTTTCAAAGATGATAATGAATCGACAAATATGTTTGAGCGCACCTTCAGGTATTCGTTCAATCGTTGTTGGAACGATTTGATTTTGGTCCATAATGGAGGTGGTTCAGTATGAACGGGTGTTCGTTTCAATAATTTCATATCAGTATCATGAGTGGGTACCAAATCATTAAAAGTCGCATTTGTAATCGGTGTTTCAGGGGTGATGATAATGGAATTATTATCTGTTTCGTCTCTGTTTGAAATACTTACAGGTAGAGTATTCCAAGAGTGTTCTATCAAATTGGATGTTGAAGCTCGGTTCAACATTGTATTGTGCACTAATAGGTTATTGGGACTAGTTGATGAAATATTTGAAGGATCAGGAGACAAACTATTTTTAGGCTCAGATGAGTCTAAGAGGTGTCCTGGGAGCGAGAAAAGGTGTTGGGATTCTGGCCCCCCCTTCGGTTTCCCCGACAATTTTCACAATTAGGACACAATACATCATCCTTCCCACATCCCCAACAAAACAAACGCTGTGATTCACGACAATCGTGCCACCGGTGACCAGGTCGTTTACAGTTCCAACAAATAGTTGAACTGGTTATTCGTCTCATATTAGGGGCGGGCTGTATTGCCGCGAGTTCGTTGGATGCAATTGGTAGCGATTCAGTTGGCATCTAATTTGAATTTGTGAGAATTCACTAACCAAGTCTACTTCTGACACCGGTCTAGATGGTCTACTGATATAATCTCGCGGTTTGATTATTGACTCGGCCCATAATTTTTCGCGATCACGGCAGAGCTGGCGCAGATGTTCCAGACCATAAACGGTGACATAAAGTAGTTCCCTCCTAATTTCCAATCGTAAATTGTTGCGTATCAAGGATAATAACTCTGCGTCCGACATCGGTACTCGAAGTTTATCCGCCAGTCGATAAATTGATTGTAAGAATTCGTCAAACAATTCAGTGGGCCGCTGTTTCCTGGCCCTCATCCGCTCCTTTATCTCTTCGTCCGTCTGCCGGTCCCGAAATTCTATTCGCAGAGCATGACATAAGTCAGTCCAAATAAGCTGTCGGTTCTGGCGAAAATATCTCCAGAACCAATCAGCTGCTCGATCGGTGAACAACAGGTACAGACAACGGGTAACAATAGAAAAATCGCTATTTAAACACATCTCTGTCAGCCGCTCTATCCTGAAGATGAATGCTTCAACATCCAGACCATCGGGTCTGCCTGAGAACGTTACGTTCCAATTTCTAACTGTGGTAGAGTGCTGATCGAGATGTGTTCGTATTCTAGCTGGAGCAAGAGCAGGATGAGGTTCAGCAAACATTGGTGGTGCTGGTACATTATTTTGCACAAACGCATTTACTGGCGTATAATTTGAATGAACCGATGGATGACGCGTGGTGGTGGGTGATACTGCAATTGGTTGTAATGGATAGTCTGGATTAATGTCAGAACGTAGTGTGTTACAGTCGCAGTCTCCTTGGTTGTTGTTCCTTATATTGATCTGTAACGCTTGTAATGGATTCTCATCCCTTCATCATCAATAGTCATATTTCGTTTAGTTTCCTTAACCCATAGTTTCCTTATGTTTCTTGAAATCTACTGAATCTGCAATAGCCGGACAAAGGTATAGGAGAAAGAAAATTGCACTAATTACCTTGAGTTATCTATTCATTAATATAACATAATATTGGTTAATTTGAATTAATTAATAGTTTTCATTAATCATCTTTCGTATAACCACTAAAAAGTAATCAGAATTTAATCTTGCAACGCACTAAAATTGACGCGCGTTATACTTCCATTCGATTGTTCTCGCCTTACTACTTGAGTTTAAACTCTTCTTTTTTTTCAAAACACAAACCGTAATGAAACAACGAAATTCTCAAAACCTCATAACAGCTACGTGTATTCTGTTTCCAATCGTCAACATACAACGAATTACTATTCTTGCTTTGTTAAACATTTGATTTGTCTTTGTATGAGTGTTTTGCTTTAAACAATCCTTCCGTTATTGAACTGAACTTCACTGTACTGATATTGCAGAATGTAGTTAATAAATGTCTTAACATCATATCATTGATCGAATCTGTATTTGATTCATTTTGAATTCAATTATACGTGTTATGGATGTGTCGGAAATATCCTGTGTCCCAACCTTATTTTAGTACAATATTATCAAATAGCAAACGGTTTTGTGAACTATAATAAGTTCCCAATAATTTGAAAATCTGATGTAAATTAATTATCTCCCATCCAAACACTATATTCGAGTTATTGCGAGACTAAAAATTTGGCTATATAATAAGCCACTGTTAATTGATTTATGCTCTTGTGCAACCTATCTCTCATGAATGACAAAATACGGAAATTTTGCATTCATGCATTTTCGATTAAGTTTAAGGTTAAAAAGTTAAGTAGTGGAATTTTTAATTAGCATCAATTTAGTTCAATTAGTGCAATTAGTTAAATTATTTTAAATGTCTCGCGTCCCGATAGTGTAATTTAGAAAAAAAAATTATTTATATGTTTGTGTTTTTTTTGAAAACAAGATAATAAATAAAAAAAATCATATATGTTTTGTGCGGTAAAACCAAGTTACAAAAAAAATCTTAAAACAAAAATTTTAAATGACCCTGTAGGTTGTTGGGCAGTTCTATTACATTTGTTTTTTGGTGTTTGGACGGCTGTCAGTCGTGCATGAGATTTTCGGACGTTTGGATTTTGTTGGAGGAGTGTTTTTCTTTTACTACGTCGGCAGTTCTCAACAATGGAATAAAATTCACCATGAAGATGACGATCGTGAGTGATTGTGATACATATTACTTTTGATGGACGTCTGGTCCTGCATTTCGCGAAATTGTGCCAATTTGGATAAAAATACCACGTCAAACTTTTGGGCATGGCTGACATTTTGGATAAGCGCGAAAAAGGATTAGTAAAGGTACCAAAAATTTTATAAAACTGTGAGAATTTATTAGGGACCTGCATAATTCGCTTAACGAATTAGCTTTCTGTTCTAAATACCTATTCCGTGTTCCGATAAATTGTGTCATCATTGTTATTAAATTATTGATCTTTAATCGAGTGATTATTTCAAATATATTAAATATAAATATCAAAAAAAATCATTATCTGTAACTATAAATTATACAAATGTACGGGACTGGCATGATCAATTTAAAATAATTATTACCGTGTTAGTTAAATTGTGTCGTCATTGTTCTTAAATTATTGAACTTTAGTCTAGCGAATATTTCTAATATATTAAATATAAATATCAAAAAAAATCATTATCTGTAACTATAAATTATACAAATGTACGGGACTGGCATGATCAATTTAAAATAATTATTACCGTGTTAGTTAAATTGTGTCGTCATTGTTCTTAAATTATTGAACTTTAGTCTAGCGAATATTTCTAATATATTAAATATAAATATCAAAAAAAATCATTATCTGTAACTATAAATTATACAAATGTACGGGACTGGCATGATCAATTTAAAATAATTATTACCGTGTTAGTTAAATTGTGTCGTCATTGTTCTTAAATTATTGAACTTTAGTCTAGCGAATATTTCTAATATATTAAATATAAATATCAAAAAAAAAATCATTATCTGTAACTATAAATTATACGAATGTACGGGACTGGCATGATCAATTTAAAATAATTACTACCGTGTTAGTTAAATTGTGTCGTCATCGTTCTTAACTTATTGAACTTTAGGCTAGTGAATATTTCTAATTTATCAAATTTAAATACTAAATAAAAAAAAGAATCATTATTTGTAACTATAAATGTACGGGACTGGACATGATCCATTTAAGATATTTATTACCGTGTTTAGTTAAATTGTGTCGTCCTTGTTATTAAATTATTGAACTTTAGGCTATTGAATATTTCTAATTTATTAAATATAAATACAAAAAAAAAAAAACAAAAAAATCATTATCTGTAAATATAAAATATAAGAATGTACGAGACTGGCGTGATGAGTTGTAAATCATTATTACCGTGTTTATATAACTTTTGTCGTTCTCGTTATTAAATGATTAAACTGTAATTTAAAGAATAGTTCAAATATATCTTAAATAAAAATAGTTTATTCAACGAATTGGATTATAAAATTATTCACCGATTTTGATTGCAATTGGGTTCCATGAATTTGAATACAAATTTAGTCAACGCATTTGACTACAAATTTATTCAACGGTGTGGACTTTAAAATCATTCAACGCTTTTGGATGACAAACTGATTCCCGATTTTGAATACAAATTTAGTCAACGCTTTTGACTACAAATTTATTCAACTATTTGGATTACTAATTTTACCAACGCATTTGATTACAAATTGGTTCAACGTTATTGTTTATAAATTTAGTCAACGCTTTTGACTGCAAATTTATTCAACTATTTGGATTACTAATTTTATCACCGCAATTGATTACAAATTGGTTCAACGTTATTGTTTATAAATTTAGTCAACGCTTTGGACTACAAATTTATTCAACTATTTGGATTACTAATTTTATCAACGCCATTGATTACAAATTGTTTCAACGTTATTGTTTATAAATTTAGTCAACGCTTTTGACTACAAATTTATTCAACTATTTGGATTACTAATTTTATCACCGCAATTGATTACAAATTGGTTCAACGTTATTGTTTATAAATTTAGTCAACGCTTTGGACTACAAATTTATTCAACTATTTGGATTACTAATTTTATCAACGCCATTGATTACAAATTGTTTCAACGTTATTGTTTATAAATTTAGTCAACGCTTTTGACTGCAAATTTATTCAACTATTTGGATTACTAATTTTATCAACGCATTTGATTACAAATTGGTTCAACGTCATTGTTTATAAATTGAGTCAACGCTTTTGAAGGACAAACTGACTCACGATTTTAAATACAAGTTTATGCAACGCTGCTGATCACCAATTGATTCATCGTTTCTCCATAACGTTCGCGACATACAAAGTATTTTTTTTGCGAGATTTCAAACCTGAACAACGTGCTGATGGAGGGCTGATGGAAGCAGAATAGGAGGACGGGGTTTAATCATGGGGTGAGTGAATTTATTGTATTACTTAGGTCATATGGATAAAGGGGTGTGAATGTGTGTGTGTGTGTGTGGGCGTATGTGAGTGAACGGGGGGTTGGACGTGTTGATCGTGGGTCTTTCGCAACAGGGGTCGCCAGAGTCTTCGTTTTTCCACTTGTATTTCTTTCCATTTCTGCAAATTTTCGTGAATAGCGTACATGTCTGTATTTGTGCTGAAGTAGCAGGGTTACTTTATCGTTCCCATGGGCTGAAGCTAGTTTGGGGCTTGAAAATCAATCTCGCTAGGTACGCTTCCTGCTATGTCCTTCTCATTGGTTCGCCAATGAGAAAGCGCTTCATTACAAATTGGCGCCCAACGTGGGGCTTCTCTAAGGGTCCCTACAGCAATGTAGGACTCTGGAGGAGTCCCTCCATAAATTCAAAAAACTTAGAAAATTTTTTTTAAATTTTTTTCTTCAAATTAATTTTATTTTTCCACAAGCAATAGTAAAGACTCTGGCGGCGTGGAAGCAATTCCCTGCTTCACACGCGCAGGAGCAAAGGAAGTCTGAGATTCCTCAGACTTTTCTTTGATGGGGAGTTGCGTCCCTACGCCTCCAGCAATGATCCCTTTTTTGTAATTTTGAAACGCAAGGGTGAGAATGATTCTTCGGGATCATTCTCAATGGGCTTTACAAACCCACGGACCCTAGTAACGGCTGGGTTTCTTACTGGCACAGGGAATGCCAGAGGTTTCCAGATGCCAGGCTTAGATATTTGTGAAATGGTGTATACGCCTATCACATCCAGCCTGGTCATCTGGTTATGCTCTGGGTTCGCTGTGGCAGCGAGATTCTCAGCTGGGCTAACGACTCCATAACGTTAGAGTCCCCTCCCGGGAGCGTTAGCATCCTATGATCTGAGTTGTCCAGTTCTCGCGAATGATACTGGGGAACATCTTCTAAAGCAGTTTGATATCAACTGCTGAGGGAAGATGTTCGCCCAGCCTTCATGTCGCGAGTTAATTGGATTAACTCAGATCATAGCACCTCCCCGTATGTTTCGTCGTTCTCGATCACGGATGAGAAGTGTCGGTTGATTGAATAATGGTGCAGAGGATTTATCCTCTGACCATTCCAGCGGCACTTGTCATCCGGGTGACGGGCCGACGACACATATCCCACCTTATTCCTGTCTCACCCCACCTCCTCCTTTCCTTATTCATCCCTTCTTGCTCCCTTTCCCTTACCTTGTTCCCATCCTTTAACGTAGTGTAATTTTAAACTTTTTTTTGGTCCCCAAACAAACTAAAAAACAAAATAAAATCAACATAAATTAAGAAAGAACGGCGATCACCACTTCCAACCCCAAATGTGGTGGACTCCCCCCCTTGATTGGTCCGTCCGTCCGTCGTCAGTAAATAAGTAAATAAATAAATATATTGAATAAATAAATAAATAAATATATTAAATAAATAAATAAATATTTATTAATAAATAAATGAATAAAACTGCTGATAAAATCATGTACTTATTGGTTTTTTTCTCTATCACAATTTTAGATACCAACACGATAAATTATGCTTAATAAAATAACAAAAGGATAAAATATACATAAAGTCAAACCAAAGGACAAATCTTACATATACCATAATCCAGATAGAAGTCCACGGCAGAAGTATTAATTTGTAAATATTAATTTAAGTAGCTTAGAGATTTCCTTAAATTATATTCCTGCATGTTAGGTTAAATTTTTATATATAATTTTTTTCTTGTACAGGCAAGATTCAATTTTGTTAATTTTAAGTATTTTCTTGCCGAACCGGTAGGCTTGCCGCACTTCTATATATTTTTTTTTGTTTGTTACTCAGTTTTGAGTATCGGGAACCGTCAGACCTGCCCGGAATTGGGTCTGTAAATTTTCTTTTGTGCTCATCTTCTGCCATAGTTGTAGTATACCTATTTTCTCTCACAGTACAATTTTTACCTTGTTTGGTCAAATCAAATACAAGCATCAGCCAAGATAGTTTTTTTTGTGTGTTACACACTCGGCTGTTGTCAGATTAACATTTTTTTTTAAAAGTAAAAAAAAAAAAAAAAAAATTATACTTGTGTCGAATTGGTCAGATCTCGCGCGGCTGTTCAAGGTTGGAATACTTACATCGTCTTAATAATAATTATATCGACATACCACTCTTTAAACGCTACTCTAATATCTTTGAACACAGTAGTATTTTCGTAATTGCCATCTTCTGCCATATTTGTAGTATACTTATTTTCTCTCAAATCTCACCGTTTAATTTTTTTTGTTCTGTTCATATATCAGCACCTTGGAAAACAATTGTAAATAGTAATAAAATAATATCAAGATAATAATAAATCTTATTTAATATAATTGTCGAATTGCGAAAGATATCGCGCGGCTGTTTGAGGTTTGAATAACGAAATTTCCATACAACTCTCTAACTTCTGCTCTAATATATTTTAAGTACTAAAATATTGTAATAAAGTATATTTTTTTTCTGGTGGTAATTAGATTGTTTATTCGTTTTAAACATTTGCAATAAGTAACAATTAGCTAGTGTAACAATTTTCTCTCCATATACTTGTCTTTATTGGTCTAGTCCTGTGCGGCGGTTTGAGTTTTCATAATGTCTGCGGTTGATGGGATTGACGTTCTGGACAGGTCCAGCTCTTGTGCTGTTTGTCAACACGAAATAGTGCCGGCCGACGTAAAACTTCTCACTCGGTGTAACCATCTCTTTCATGACATCTGCCTCAACGACTGGTTGTTGCAGAATCGCACCTGCCCAATTTGTCGAGCCGCTTGTGAGCGTGCAGAATTACAGAGGTTGCCTCGAGGGATAGATAAAAATAATTATACAATAGTGCCACCCCCACCGGAGGGATATATCCGCACTTTATGTATTTTGTGACCTTCGCGTCCCGGAAACGTTTCATAATTCCCATCTTCTGCCATAGTTGTAGTATACTTATTTTCTCTCACAGTACAATTTCTACCTTGTTTGGTCAAATCAAATACAAGCATCAGCCAAGATAGTTTTTTTTTTTGTGTGTTACACACTCGGCTGTTGTCAGATTAACATTTTTTTTTAAAGTAAAAAAAAATTTATACTTGTGTCGAATTGGTCAGAACATTTTCATAATTGCCATCTCCTGCCATATTTGTAGCATACTTATTTTCTCTCAAATCTCACCGTTTATTTTTGTTCTGTTCATATATCAGCACCTTGGAAAACATTTGTAAATAGTAGTAAAATAATATCAAGCCAATAATAAATCTTATTTAATCTAATGGACGAATTGGTCAGACATCGCGCAGCTGTTTGAGGTTTGAATCACTAAATTTCCATATAATTTTTTTTTTTAAATTCTGCTCTAATATATTTGAAGTAAGTGTGGTAATAAAATATTTTTGTTGTTAATAATTAAATCGTTTATTTGGTTTCAACGCTCGCATTTGATAGTATATCAATTTTCTTTTCGCTCTCCATATACTTGCCTTTATTGGTCTAGTCCTGTGCGGCGGTTTGAGTTTTCATAAGGTCCGCTGTGGATAAGATTGACGTATCGTTTTGGTTGGTACATTGGGTCGAATGTCTCAACCTATTGTAGATAAAATATTAAATACGGATAACATAAACTTTTTTGTATTCGATGAAGTCAATTGACTTCTTCAAGCCTCATATCTGGTATCGAACAAACGATTTAATCGGTATTTACGTAGTGGTGAACAATTACTGGTGGCCAGCGTCACTTTAGATGAAAAATTTCGAACAATCCTACGGAATTATATGCCGAATCCCATCGATGTCGCACCAAAACGCGAAATGCCAATTTAGCATGGAATCAAACAATTTGGTTACGCAATACCACAGCCAGAAAATAATTTCAATGAAATGAAATTGTGGATTGTAGAAATAGAAAAACATATTCCGGGTGATTTCGTGTAAGCAATGTTCAATGTTCACCAATTCTCAATCCCGTGCCGAACGCTATTTTAAATTATTGATTAACGATAAAGGGCGCACATGAGCAAACACAACGTCTTAGATTATTAGAAAAATATAAGAGAATTCAACTTTCGTATTCTAATCACAGTCACGCAGAATTGATGCAGAAAATATAAATTTAATAATAAATCTTGATGTTCCAAATCCATCACTGAATTATTTACATCGAATTGGTCGAGTGGGACGTTCCTGAAGCCTTGGAGTATCAATAACATTTGTTTAAACCGGCTTGGATAGGTTCAAATTTCAAAAACAAAAATGTCAGTTTTAAAATTTCCAAGTTCTGTTGATTTTGTTACGATGTGGAAAAGTTAAAATATGATAAAATTTATGATGCTGATGATAGTGGAAATGAATCAATCGATTCACCAAATTCTCAAATAATTGACAACCAGAAATTCTGTCAGTGGCAAGTATATTGAATCACCTATGAATGAATTTAAGAAAATAATTGATAGATCTATTGCCGACAATAAGCTCCGACATTGTCTGTTCCTGTGTTCGCAGATAACCTAATTTCAGGCCAGGTGAAATGCTGGCTTGGGTTTTAGATATTGAGATTCTTCCAAGGGGCGAGGTATGGAGATTGTGGTTACCCGAGGAATACGCTGACGAGTGTATTGCGAGGGCCCCCAGTCCACCAGCTTCCTCTCTTGGGGGTTTAGCCAAAAACAAAACATTGAATTCTGTCGTAATATTATTTTGAGCGATGCGGGGAACTGCAGAAAATCCTCGGTATCGCTCTCACAAAAGTTTGCGAAGCCAACGTTTGAAGGTTGGTAGGTAGCGCTGCTTACGAACTGGAGGACCTGGCTTCTAAACGTAGAGGTGTTTACCATTCCAAGGACATTCGTGCCTAATATCGGTGATAACTTCTTTTGTCACTATGTTAGTAACTTTCGCTTGTGTTTTACCGCCGTTGTAAGTCAAGAGTATCGACGACCATATGAGGGTAGTTTCGTCTCGAATTCACAGTTCAGTAAGCGTGTATCAGCTGTGGTGTTCGGGTCTTGTTTCAAAATTTTTTTTTGTTTTGACTATTTATAAGTGCAAATTCCGTGATTGAACGTATTTGAATTTGGTTCAGTTGGTCACCTTGAATCTATATGAACAACCTTCCGAGTCACTTGGGCGGAATCGTACAACAGTGTGGCCCGGCTAGCGAGTCGGAGACGCATGAGACTCGTGTTAGTTCAGGTGTGGGTTGCGAGCCTGCATAACGTAAAAACGAAATTGTGTCGGATGTTTCATTAAAGAAGTCGGTCCTACGGTGTTTTTCCGTTCGATCTGTAGCAGATTGAATCAATTTTTTTTTGTGACTTTAGAGTCTCGGGAACCCCCAGATCTGCCCGAAATTGTGTCCGGAAGATTTTAGTTATCCACCGCTTGCAATAGAGTAGAATACTGATTTTATCGATACCCCTCCCAAAAGTTTTTTTTTTGTATAATCATAGATACTTTGTTACTTTGCTTCTGCTAAGACTGAGTTTGTAATACCGATCGAATTGATTGCTAATCCGTGGTACGTCGAGGTGCTTCACCATACTAATATGTATATACAAGGTCTATTGGCGACCAGCCTATACCTGTTTCAACTTCTTTTTGGTCGTAAGTGTTCGTCCAAAAAGCACTTGTTCTGTAATGGATAGTCTGGATTAATGTCAGAACGTAGTGTGTTACAGTCGCAGTCTCCTTGGTTGTTGTTCCTTATATTGATCTGTAACGCTTGTAATGGATTCTCATCCCTTCATCATCAATAGTCATATTTCGTTTAGTTTCCTTAACCCATAGTTTCCTTATGTTTCTTGAAATCTACTGAATCTGCAATAGCCGGACAAAGGTATAGGAGAAAGAAAATTGCACTAATTACCTTGAGTTATCTATTCATTAATATAACATAATATTGGTTAATTTGAATTAATTAATAGTTTTCATTAATCATCTTTCGTATAACCACTAAAAAGTAATCAGAATTTAATCTTGCAACGCACTAAAATTGACGCGCGTTATACTTCCATTCGATTGTTCTCGCCTTACTACTTGAGTTTAAACTCTTCTTTTTTTTCAAAACACAAACCGTAATGAAACAACGAAATTCTCAAAACCTCATAACAGCTACGTGTATTCTGTTTCCAATCGTCAACATACAACGAATTACTATTCTTGCTTTGTTAAACATTTGATTTGTCTTTGTATGAGTGTTTTGCTTTAAACAATCCTTCCGTTATTGAACTGAACTTCACTGTACTGATATTGCAGAATGTAGTTAATAAATGTCTAAACATCATATCATTGATCGAATCTGTATTTGATTCATTTTGAATTCAATTATACGTGTTATGGATGTGTCGGAAATATCCTGTGTCCCAACCTTATTTTAGTACAATATTATCAAATAGCAAACGGTTTTGTGAACTATAATAAGTTCCCAATAATTTGAAAATCTGATGTAAATTAATTATCTCCCATCCAAACACTATATTCGAGTTATTGCGAGACTAAAAATTTGGCTATATAATAAGCCACTGTTAATTGATTTATGCTCTTGTGCAACCTATCTCTCATGAATGACAAAATACGGAATATTTTGTTGCATTCATGCATTTTCGATTAAGTTTAAGGTTAAAAAGTTAAGTAGTGGAATTTTTAATTAGCATCAATTTAGTTCAATTAGTGCAATTAGTTAAATTATTTTAAATGTCTCGCGTCCCGATAGTGTAATTTAGAAAAAAAAATTATTTATATGTTTGTGTTTTTTTTGAAAACAAGATAATAAATAAAAAAAATCATATATGTTTTGTGCGGTAAAACCAAGTTACAAAAAAATCTTAAAACAAAAATTTTAAATGACCCTGTAGGTTGTTGGGCAGTTCTATTACATTTGTTTTTTGGTGTTTGGACGGCTGTCAGTCGTGCATGAGATTTTCGGACGTTTGGATTTTGTTGGAGGAGTGTTTTTCTTTTACTACGTCGGCAGTTCTCAACAATGGAATAAAATTCACCATGAAGATGACGATCGTGAGTGATTGTGATACATATTACTTTTGATGGACGTCTGGTCCTGCATTTCGCGAAATTGTGCCAATTTGGATAAAAATACCACGTCAAACTTTTGGGCATGGCTGACATTTTGGATAAGCGCGAAAAAGGATTAGTAAAGGTACCAAAAATTTTATAAAACTGTGAGAATTTATTAGGGACCTGCATAATTCGCTTAACGAATTAGCTTTCTGTTCTAAATACCTATTCCGTGTTCCGATAAATTGTGTCATCATTGTTATTAAATTATTGATCTTTAATCGAGTGATTATTTCAAATATATTAAATATAAATATCAAAAAAAATCATTATCTGTAACTATAAATTATACAAATGTACGGGACTGGCATGATCAATTTAAAATAATTATTACCGTGTTAGTTAAATTGTGTCGTCATTGTTCTTAAATTATTGAACTTTAGTCTAGCGAATATTTCTAATATATTAAATATAAATATCAAAAAAAATCATTATCTGTAACTATAAATTATACAAATGTACGGGACTGGCATGATCAATTTAAAATAATTATTACCGTGTTAGTTAAATTGTGTCGTCATTGTTCTTAAATTATTGAACTTTAGTCTAGCGAATATTTCTAATATATTAAATATAAATATCAAAAAAAAAATCATTATCTGTAACTATAAATTATACGAATGTACGGGACTGGCATGATCAATTTAAAATAATTACTACCGTGTTAGTTAAATTGTGTCGTCATCGTTCTTAACTTATTGAACTTTAGGCTAGTGAATATTTCTAATTTATCAAATTTAAATACTAAATAAAAAAAAGAATCATTATTTGTAACTATAAATGTACGGGACTGGACATGATCCATTTAAGATATTTATTACCGTGTTTAGTTAAATTGTGTCGTCCTTGTTATTAAATTATTGAACTTTAGGCTATTGAATATTTCTAATTTATTAAATATAAATACAAAAAAAAAAAAACAAAAAAATCATTATCTGTAAATATAAAATATAAGAATGTACGAGACTGGCGTGATGAGTTGTAAATCATTATTACCGTGTTTATATAACTTTTGTCGTTCTCGTTATTAAATGATTAAACTGTAATTTAAAGAATAGTTCAAATATATCTTAAATAAAAATAGTTTATTCAACGAATTGGATTATAAAATTATTCACCGATTTTGATTGCAATTGGGTTCCATGAATTTGAATACAAATTTAGTCAACGCATTTGACTACAAATTTATTCAACGGTGTGGACTTTAAAATCATTCAACGCTTTTGGATGACAAACTGATTCCCGATTTTGAATACAAATTTAGTCAACGCTTTTGACTACAAATTTATTCAACTATTTGGATTACTAATTTTACCAACGCATTTGATTACAAATTGGTTCAACGTTATTGTTTATAAATTTAGTCAACGCTTTTGACTGCAAATTTATTCAACTATTTGGATTACTAATTTTATCACCGCAATTGATTACAAATTGGTTCAACGTTATTGTTTATAAATTTAGTCAACGCTTTGGACTACAAATTTATTCAACTATTTGGATTACTAATTTTATCAACGCCATTGATTACAAATTGTTTCAACGTTATTGTTTATAAATTTAGTCAACGCTTTTGACTACAAATTTATTCAACTATTTGGATTACTAGTTTTATCAACGCATTTGATTACAAATTGGTTCAACGTTATTGTTTATAAATTTAGTCAACGCTTTTGACTGCAAATTTATTCAACTATTTGGATTACTAATTTTATCAACGCATTTGATTACAAATTGGTTCAACGTCATTGTTTATAAATTGAGTCAACGCTTTTGAAGGACAAACTGACTCACGATTTTAAATACAAGTTTATGCAACGCTGCTGATCACCAATTGATTCATCGTTTCTCCATAACGTTCGCGACATACAAAGTATTTTTTTTGCGAGATTTCAAACCTGAACAACGTGCTGATGGAGGGCTGATGGAAGCAGAATAGGAGGACGGGGTTTAATCATGGGGTGAGTGAATTTATTGTATTACTTAGGTCATATGGATAAAGGGGTGTGAATGTGTGTGTGTGTGTGTGGGCGTATGTGAGTGAACGGGGGGTTGGACGTGTTGATCGTGGGTCTTTCGCAACAGGGGTCGCCAGAGTCTTCGTTTTTCCACTTGTATTTCTTTCCATTTCTGCAAATTTTCGTGAATAGCGTACATGTCTGTATTTGTGCTGAAGTAGCAGGGTTACTTTATCGTTCCCATGGGCTGAAGCTAGTTTGGGGCTTGAAAATCAATCTCGCTAGGTACACTTCCTGCTATGTCCTTCTCATTGGTTCGCCAATGAGAAAGCGCTTCATTACATGGTGCTAGAGGTAACAACACTTCAGGTGCTGGAGCACGTGATTGCATCATCGAGTGATTAATTCTCGAAATTTCCTGATCGATGTGTGCATTTACCGCTTCCTGAAAACCGTGATCTTCCGCTGCAGCGGCACCATATATGGGAGATCGTTGGGCTATATTCACTCGCACTTCATCGGCGAGTCTAGATCGTGGGAGTTGGTTTGCCAAGGGAGTGGAAGAGTGTTGATTTCCAATACTAGGACGACGTTGCCAACCTGCGGTAATAGAGCGAGTCACAGGTCTCGGTGGAGGTGGTACCACAGTATCATTAGTTTTATCCATCCCTCGGGGTAACCTTTGTAATTCTGCACGCTCACAAGCGGCTCGACAAATTGGGCAGGTGCGATTCTGCAACAACCAGTCGTTGAGGCAGATGTCATGAAAGAGGTGGTTACACCGAGTGAGAAGTTTTACGTCGGCCGGCACTATTTCGTGTTGACAAACAGCACAAGAGCTGGACCTATCCAGAACGTCAATCTTATCAGCGGCAGACATTATGAATCTCAAACCGCCGCACAGGACCAGATCAATAAATGCACGTATATGGAGAGCGAAACGAAAATTATTACACTATCGATGTGAACTTTGAATCCAAATAAACAATTTTAATTATCAACAGAAAAGATTACTTTATTCCAATATTTGATTACTTTGAATATTTTAAGGCAGAATTTAAAAAAAATTATATGGAAGTTTAGCGTTTCAAACCTCAAACAGCTGCGCAATATTTTCCTCCAATTCGACAATTATATTAAATCAGATTGATTATTATCTTGATATTATTTTATTACTATTTACAACTGTTTTCCAAGGTGCTGATATATGAACAGAACAAAAATAAACGGTGAGATTGGAGAGAAAGTAAGTATACTACAAATATGGCAGAAGATGGCAATTATGAAAATTTTCCAGACCCAATTCCGGGCAGATCTGGGGGTTTCCGGACTCGAATCTAAGAGAAGAGAAAAAAAGGCAAACTAAGAAAATAGAATGCTTCGTCTGACTTTCTCACTTACGACAAAGCGAACAAAACAATGGACCTTGGAGATTAAATCGGTATTCTAAGGCTATGGAGACACAAAGTGGATTGATAAATACAAATTTCGGACTCAATTGGGGCTGGGCAAATCCGACGATCCCAGGACAGACGATGTCAGGTTAAAGAAAGTTTACTGGTTTTAACGGATAGCAGTTTAATCTGGTGATCAAACAAACGCGAAAAAATGATGTGCGAGAAAAAAAAAACGAGTAAGCTATACTATTATTGACGATGTGAGTGGAGAACAAAATTTATGAATCAACCTGCGGGAAATTTAAGATACTACACTATTGTAGGCGGTGGAATAAACAAAAATTTCCGAATCGATTTCGGATGACTCTGGAGTTCCCAGAACTCGAAAATAAAAAAAAACAGTGCGGCAAGCCTACCGGTTCGGCAAGAAAATACTTAAAATTAACAAAAAAAATTTAGAAATTTTAACTAGGTGCTTAAAACTAACATGCAATGAACAATTGTAATAAAAAAAATATAATAGTAAACCTAATGGCTAATATTAATTTGCTGCTCCGGGCTGACTTCCACGTTGGTAAGTATATTCCAGGTTGCTTGGCAATTCTTGATTTATTTATTTGGTCTTCTTTTGTCTATTCTTTATATTTCTTGTTTGTTTTCGTTGTATAATATTTTTATTTATTTATTATTTTTGGTTGGATCTAAAATTGATGAAACGAAACGGATTAGTGTCTGAAAATATCAGCGGTTATTTAATTATTTATTCAATTATTTATTTAATTGTTTAGTTATTTTCTATTTATTCGTTTATTCGTATTAATAACAACAGACAGAGGATGGACGGACCAATCAAGGGTTATTCATCACACTGGGGTTGGAAGTGGTGATCGCCGGTCTTTCCTTAATAATTTGTTGTTTTTATATTGTGGTGGGACCAAAGAAAAAGTTAAAATTACCTACGTTAAAGGATGGGAAAAGGTAGGGGAAAGGGAGCAGGAAGGGAGGTATAAGGAAGGGAATTGATAGGGTGGGAAAGGAGTGAGATTGGGTAAGAGCTGGTAGTGTCTCACACAGCGGACGAGTGCTGATGGGGTGGTCAGAAGATAAATCCTCTGAACCACCATTCAATCAACAACACTCGCCAACTGCGATCCACACCACCAACTCATACGGAAGGTGCTATGGTCTGAGCTAATCCAATTAACTCACGACATGAAGGCTGGGCGAACATCTTCCCTCAGCAGTTGATATCAAACTGCTTTAGAAGATGTTCCCCAGTATCATTCGCGAGAACCGGACCACCCAGACCATAGGGTGCTAACGCTCCAGGGAGGGGACCCTAACGTTATGGAGTCGTTAGCCCAGCTGTGAATCTCGCTGCCACAGCGAACCCAGAGCATAACCAGATGACCAGGATGGATGTGATAGGCGTATACACCATTTCACAAATATCTAATCCTGGCATCCGGTCACCTCTGGCATTCCCTGTGCCAGTAAGAAACCCAGCCGTTACTAGGGTCCGTGGGTTTGTAAGGCCCATTGAGAATGATCCCGTAGAATCATTCTCACCCTTGCGTTTCATAGAAAAATAGAAAGGAGAAACATTGCTGGAGGCGTGGGGACGCAAAACCCCATCGAAGAAAAGTCTAAGGAATCTAAGACCTCCTTCGCTCCTGCGCGTCTGAAGCAGGGTACTGCTTCCACGCCGCCAGAGTCTTTAACTATTATATGGTGGATAGTGAAATTGAATTTGAAGAAGAAAAATTTTAAAAAAAATTTTCCAAGTTTTTTGAAAATATGGAGGGACTCCTCCAGAGTCCTACATTGCTGTAGGGACCCTTAGAGAAGCCCCACGTTGGGCGCCAATTTGTAATGAAGCGCTTTCTCATTGGCGAACCAATGAGAAGGACATAGCAGGAAGCGTACCTAGCGAGATTGATTGTCAAGCCCCAAACTAGCTTCAGTCCATGGGAACGATAAAGTAACCCTGCTACTTCAGCACAAATACAGACATGTACGCTATTCACGAAAATTTGCAGAAATGGAAAGAAATACAAGTGGAAAAACGAAGACTCTGGCGACCCCATTGGCGAAAGACCCACGATCAACACGCCCAACCCCTCCACAATCACTCTCAGACGCTCACACACTCACACTTCACGCAAACTATCGTTCGCCCACACATTCACACTTCACACATACCAACATTCACCCGGACATTCAATCACTGACTCGCCCTTTCACACACATTCCCACTTCTACATTAGACAGCAAAAAAAAATAAAGGTAATAAAACAAGTCCACTCACCCCATGATTAATCCTCCAGTCGTCCAAGTCCTTCGGCCTTAGCCCTCCATCAGTGATGATTCATCCAACAGGTATGGTATTACAAAAATAAATGTACGGATAATCCACTGGTGCGTGGTCAGTTCGGCAGCAATAGCAAACCAGTTGGTGTAAATATGGAGTTGAAAATATGACAGTATCAGCAAAAATTGTATATAAATAATCAGTTGCAATATTCCGAAATTTTGTAAAAATGCTGCGTTGAAAATTCGATAATATCAGCAAAAATTGTATATAAATAATCAGTTGAAATATCCCAAAATATTGTAAAAATGTTGTGTTGACAATACGATAATGTCAGCAAAAAAAAAAAATATTATCAGCAAAAAACTTGTATATAAATAATCGGTTGTAATAGCCGAAATTTGGTAAAAATGTTGTGTTGAAAATACGATAGTATCAGCAAAAATTGTATATAAATAATCAGTTGAAATATCCCAAAATATTGCAAAAATGTTGCGTTGAAAATGCGATAATATCAGCAAAAATGGTATATAAATAATCAGTTGAAATATCCCAAACTATTGTGAAAATGTTGCGTTGAAAATGCGATAATATCAGCAAAAATGGTATATAAATAATCAGTTGAAATATCCCAAACTATTGTGAAAATGTTGTGTTGAAAATACGATAATATCAGCAAAAATTTTATATAAATAATCAGTTGAAATATCCCAAAATATTGCAAAGATGTTGCGTTGAAAATGCGATAATATCAGCAAAAATGGTATATAAATAATCAGTTGAAATATCCCAAACTATTGTGAAAATGTTGCGTTGAAAATGCGATAATATCAGCAAAAATGGTATATAAACAATCAGTTGTAATAGCCAAAATTTGGTAAAAATGTTGTGTTGAAAATACGATGGTATCAGCAAAAATTGCATATAAATAATCGGTTGGAATATCCCAAAATATTGCAAAAATGTTGCGTTGAAAATACGATAGTATCAGCAAAAACGGTATATAAATAATGCGTTGCTATACGGTGATAATGTTCAAAACTTGGTAGAAATGTTGTGTTGAAAATACGGTAGTAACAACAAATATTGCATGTAAATGATACGTTACAATGCGGTGATAACATCCAAAACTTGGTACAAATGTGGCGTTGAAAATACGGTAGAATCAGCAAAAATGGGATACGAATGACGGTGATATGATAATTGATAACACGGTGATAACAGCCAAAATTTTGTAAAACAAAAAAAAATGTTGCGTTGAAAATACGGTAGACTCAGCAAAAATTGTATACGAATATTAAGTTGAAATATGTCAAACATACGGCAACAATAGCAAAATTTTGACGCAAATGCTGCGCTGAACCAAGTAGTAATAGCCCAAAACTTGATATAAAATGATGTGTTACCCCGAATATAACATATGACAGCACCAGCCAAAAATTCAATATCTATGTTGCGTTGCAAGGTGTATGAGATCTAGTAGTAATAGCCGAAAATTTGAAACCAAGGTTGCGTTGAAATGGTTAGTAATAGCATAAATTTAATACCAGGTTTCGGTAAAATGTATATTAATAACATAAATTTGATATCATGTTGTGTTGAAAATACCCATAGATAAATTCAAATTTCCTTTAGGTTGATTCTTTCGCTCCCGCCCTCAATACTTTCAACTTTTCGTATTCCCTATCGACCAAGGCGATAATCAAAACAGTTATTATTCTCTTCTTTTTATTATTAAATCAAGCATTAATTTAACGATATTCTAAACAAGTAACAATTTACAATCTTGTACTGAACCAGAGCCGTTTTCGTCTGATTCCCCTTGTTTTTTTTTTTTAAAATTATTTTTGAACAAACACTAAATTACAGGTTTATTAGTTGATTTTATGGAACTAGTAATATTTTACTTATACTATTACACAAGCATGAATTTACGGTTGTTCACCAGACAACTTTCATATATACATTTACTATGAATCATAACAGAACTTACAGTTCTTTTCACTAAATGAATTACTATTTACATTTACTATGAATCATAACAGAATTTACAGTTCTTTTCACTAAATGAATTACTATTTACATTTACTATGAATTATAACAGAATTTACAGTTCTTTTCACTAAATAAATTACTATTTACATTTACTATGAATCATAACAGAATTTACAGTTCTTTTCACTAAATGAATTACTATTTACATTTACTATGAATTATAACAGAATTTACAGTTCTTTTCACTAAATAAATTACTACATGCATTTACTATGAATCATATCAAAATTTACAGTTCTTTTCACTAAATAAATTAGTATTTACATTTACTAACAAGCATACAAGAATTTACAGGTTTTCACTAATATTATTTGTGTCAAATTTATTACGAAACATCTAGGTATGTTCAGTTTCGTTCACTGAGCAATTTTCAATTTGTTTGTTCTAATTTACTATGAGACAAGCAATTATACATGATTATTTACCTTTTTAATCACGGCATTCTAAACAAACCGCTTTCCGCTAATTCTACCGCTATCTCAACCTCAGCAGATCCACTTGCCCAATGGTTGTATTATTTAATATTAGAGGTAGCAAGTCTCCCTAATTACACTAAATCACACAATAAAATTTTATTTAAGCTATAGCAACTAACACTGAACAAATTGAAAAAAATAGCACATGAATCAGAAAAACGATATCCATGTCCCGCACGGATAATTAGAATTTTTTAACTTGAACGTCAAAAATGCAACAACATAATGCGAATGTAATAGATTGCGCGAGTACTATGTGAATCGCTAATTGAACTAAGAGCGAGAATAAGTTACCGTGCTCATTATATAGTCAAATTTTTAATCTCGCAATAACTCGAATAAAGTATTTAGATGAGAGATAATTAATTTACATCAGATTTTCGAATTATTGGGAACTTATTATAGTTTACAAAACCGTTTGCTACTTGATAATATTGTACTAAAAATAAGGTTGGGATCCCCAATATTTCCGACACATTCATAACACGTATAATTGAATTCAAAATGAATCAAATACAGATTCGATCAATGTAGTGGTGTTTAGACATTTAATAACTACATTCTGCAATATCAATACCGTGAAGTTCAGATCAATCACGGAAGGATTGTTTAAAGTACAACACTCATACAAAGACAAATCAAATGTTTAACCAAGCAGAAATAGTAATTCGTTGTATGTTGACGATTGGGAACAAAATACACGTAGCTGTTGTGAGGTTTTGAGAATTTCGTTATTTCATTACGGTTTGTGTTTTGAAACAAAAAAAGTTCAAACTCAAGTAGTAAGGCGAGGACAATCGAATGGAAGCACAACGCGCGTCAATTTTAGTGCGTTGTAAGATTAAATTCTGATTAATTTTTAGTGATTATACGGATGATGATTAAGGAAAATTATTAATTAATTCAAATTAACCAATATTGTGTTATATCAATGAATAAATAATTCACGGTAATTAGTGTAATTTTCTTTCTCCCATACGTTTGTCCGGCTATTGCAGATTTAGTAGATTTTGAGAAATATAAGGAAACTATGGGTTAAGGAAACTACATGAAATATGACTATTGATGACGAAGGGATGAGAATCTATTACAAGTGGTACCGATTAATATAAGGAACAACAACTAAGGAAACTGCGACCATAATATACTATGTTATCCCAGACTATCCATTACAGCACTTTAGCTTGATAATAAACTATTTCATTATACACTCATTGATTAAACTACTATTTGTTCAAAAAACAATAAAAGTAAATCAAAGTAATTTATCTAACAAATTAATTGACTTCTTATGACAAAGATATTAATAAAAATTAAAAGAATTGAATTATAAAAGGGATATTTGGACCGGCTTAGACCGTTTATGAATCGAATTGCATGATTTATGGTTGCCCCGGGTAGAAGCTGCCAATATTAAACAACGAACTAATCTTGGTCAAGTATTGGCGAGCCAAGCATTGGCTAGTTAACTTTGGTTTCAGTCTTGGCCAGTTGTAAATGCCTAGACTGAACCAAGATTCAGTTTATTATGCTACGCAGTATTCACTAGTCTAATGTAGTGTAAACATGTGCAAGCCATATTAAGTTTTTCTCTAATTTTATATATGTTACTCTTTCCACAACTTCTTTCCACACATTTAAAGGAGGTCTGGAAAAAAAATTGGTTTGGTTGACCTGGCCCAAGTCTTATTTGCCAGACTTGACCCAAGCCTGGTTTGCCAGACTTGGCTTAAGGACATCAGTCCACACTTAGCCCAAGCTTGGGTCGTTTGTAAATATTAAGTCTGGCCCAAACCCCAAAAGCTGCGGTGCAGGCTTGACCCAGGTCTGCCCACTTAGCCTTTTATTACCGGTTATTGTAATGAAATTCCCTCATATATTGTAAATTTGTTGGTTACAGTCCATCACTGCACTGATGAAGGCCTTCTATAGATTGATCTTAAAAATAAAAAAATGCTGAAATAAACCAATTATTAAAACAATACCATAAACAGGACGAAACCCGCACTAAAGACCACACCACGCAAATGAATTACAAAGGAATGGTATATACAAAAGACCTATCTGAAAATCTCAGCCATTTATTTTCATCTAACGACCACAATATGAAAGTAGCTTTCAAACCGTACGCAACTGTAGGAAAAACAATAAGAAAACCCTATGACAAAGTCGACACCATGGAACAACATGGTGTGGTTTAAGCAATTAACTGCAACAACTGTCCAGGTGTCTACATTGGACAAACGGGACAAAAACTAGGTAGTCGGTTGAAACAACATATTAATGATGTCACGACAAACAAAATAAAAACCAACAACACTGCTCCCTTCCACCACAGCAAACAAACAGGACACACGTTCAATTATGATGACACTAAAATAATAAATAAAGAAAACCATTGGGAAAAACGATTGACATTGGAGTCCATTTCTATTCACCAACATAAACAAAAACCAGTAAATCTGAAGTCGGACTTTAAAGTATTAAATTCTGCCTTCACTCATGTTCTCAACCACCTAAAACACTAGAAACAATAAACTAAATTGCAACCAAATTAATTAAAATATCAAAACAGTCAACAAAAAACGAAACCGATGAAAAATAAACTGATTTTCCAGGTTGTTTAGTTATAATAATATATTTTGACACAAAAACAAATAATAATGATGGGGAAATTTATATTATAATAAAAAACAAGAACAGCTGATAACGGATTCGTTATGTCCAGATAAGTAAAAACGGCGGTTGATAATAAGGTCTTGTTTTACAATTTCAATTTCAGTTCATTGACCGATCAAAAATGTTAATTTATTACTAATGCACACCTTTAGATTATTCTTAGTATACAAAAAATTTTTATTTGTTTTAATTCAATTTAATTTAATTTAGTTATAGAAAAATTCTTTTAATCTGTTCTTGTAATGGTCTTAATTTATTTAAATGATTTGTTTGTATACAATTTTATAATTTTCTTTTATCGAAAAGACGCAAACTTAATGGTGTTTTATATGTATAAAAACTGAAATGCTAAGAAACTAAAAAAATTTGCTATTTATGTAAGCTTATATTGATTTTAATATTTTGTAACATTTATAAATTCTATTCTCATTTCGATTAATAGTACACTGAAGAGGAGGTCACAAAACCTCGAATAAGACAGAATAAGCAATTAATGATCTATCGCTTGGGTGGTTGGTTATTTTGTAGTGTTATCTCACTAGGTGAGATAAAAAGTGAGATAAATATTTGTTTTTGATCGATTATATTAGATAAAAGAAATCATTTAAACATAATTTTTTTATCTCACTATTTATCTCACCTAGTGAGATAACACTACAAAATAACCACCTTTGTGTTTTCTTTGGTTTTATTTATTTCAACACAAAAAGAGGAAAAGAAAACACAGGACAGTATACATATATACATTACAGATCAGTTTTATGATATATTTCCACAAATTTATATCATAAACAAAAACCCTTACGCACACAGGTAAAACTTATTGGTAGACTTAATAGTTAGACTTATCACTTAATTGATAGACTTAATCAGATGACTATTTATCATGGAAAAAAAATTTTGGGTAGTGAAAATCCTACATCTACGTCAACGTCGTGCTACCTGAGTAACGCTAACAGAACTAGGATCTGTGAAGTGGCCTAGGTCATGAAAACCGAACCTAGGACGACAAAATTTTGAGGGTGTTAAAATTTTAAAGTCTGCATGTAAATAATGCGAACGATTTAAATAAAAAAATTCATTAAATTTAATTTTGCTCTGCAAACTATTTCATGTAATTTTGAAATTATCCGAAATAATCAATTATTATTATTAAATTATTTTGCAACAAATTTTAAAAATATTTTTGAAGCATGTTTATACATATTATATCTACACTGAAAAAAAAATTGAAGTTCATGACAACCTCATCTCGAAGTTGGCAGTTGATTATTCATGCAAAGAAAAATTATTTGCAAACAATTTCACTGTGATTGGGACAACTACACGATAACATTTTCCTAACAACAGAATGAGGTTTATTTAAAACATAAAGTGTTATATCCAATATAACAGTAGTTGAATAAAGCTAATAATTATTTCCCTGAAAAAAAATTTCTTTGGTTTTATATCATGAATTTATCATTTTAAAGTTTAAGTATTGAGATTAATTGAACTATATTTTATTTTCGCATAAATATTTCGTGTGATTGTCTCAACTTCATCGATCTATAATTGTAGAGTTGTTGAAGCAATTTCGTAGTTTGATTCGCCATACGTGACCGCACGGTGAGGTGAGACAATTCAATTTCGATTGGAAATAGGACAGGTTTTTTTCAGTGTACTAAAAAAACAAACTAATCAAACTTTACATTTTTAATTTAAATATACACCTATTTTCAAGCGAAAGTACTGTTGGTTTTTTGTAAATAAAATGGTACTGGGTGATCTGGATGGTCATTTTGTACGCTTATCTCATAAATGATAAAAAAAGAGATAAAATCAAAAATATTTAAAAATTGTCTTTGATTGATTGTTTTTTTTTGCGATGAACTATTCCCAGAAATGTTCATTTGTGTGAATAACCGACAATATATATTTGCCTTGCTTTCACTATATAGTTAAATGTCAAATAATTTATCAGTTGTTTAGTAATAATTGTTTGACAACATCAAAATTTTAGATTTTTTTTGTAAATAAAAATTGAATTATTTTTACCAATTTTTTTAAAAAATTAAATATTTGATAAATTTATTTGTGAAAAGTGAATCCAAATTTGATGATTCCTACAAAGTGCTTATTAAAATTTAATTATTTATAAATTGATTTGTGGAAATTAAAAGTGGATAAAAATTTAATTATTTTTACTTAGTTTTTATTAAAATGGAAGTTTTTGTAATGTCAAAATACAAAATTTATTTTAATGAAAATTAAAAATAATATGATTATTAGTTCTTTGGACGAAATAATATAAAATTGTTTTTAATCGTTGTAGTCCAAACGTTGTAGTTTGGACTACAACGATTAAAATTAAAAATGTTCTCTATTATTTCTAATTTTTTATTATTTATAGTTCTTATTACAAAAACATTTTAAAAACATTAGTGTTGAATTGAACGAATTTAGTGAACGAATTAGTGTTGTGTATATTTACATAAAAAGAGTGATTGGTATTTGGTATAAAATATTGGTATGTTTCATTCAAATATTTATTTTTATTTTGCTTGCGCCTTGCACGCAGTGTTGGTTTGTTTCAAATACTTTTGTTTTAAACACTGTTTAAAACAGTGTTTAAAACAAGTATTTAAAAAAAACAATGTTTTATACAAACATTGATTTTATTAATTATAGTAATGTTACTTATATGGTATCTAATACAACTGTCGTGTTTATCGTTTTTAATACATTTGCACCTTAAACGTCAATAAAATGTTAAAAATAATTAAAAGCAATGAACGCAAATCGTAATGAACGCAAATCTTTTTTTTTAAAGAAGGAATACACATAGACTTATATGAAAGCTCGATTCTTCGAGCCAGCAATAACGTGCCATCATCAAGGAATACTTCATAGATAAAATTTATGGTTGGCTACCTAGTGATATCTCACAGCTATTGCCAGTCAATGCTAGCCAAAATATTTTTAAAAAATTGATGCAGGATTTGTTATTCGATTACCGACAGACGTTCGATGGAGAAGCAATTACAATTCGTTTAATTGCTAAATAAAAAAGTGGTTGATATGTGCCATTGCTGTGGATCAAAAAGGGACATCCCGTCTTTGAAAATTAAATTAAAGATTCGGTACGAGATCTGTAAAATTCATAACGTATTTCATATCATTGATATATCAACATTTTTTACCATATGCTTTACATAGACTTGATAAAATAGGCTGAGGACCTTTAACAAATTTTAAAACCATTCGCAAATGCTTTTGAAAATTGAACGGAACAGCACCTCTGTATGATCGAACGTCAGTTACACTTGTAGAGTGTCCTTAGAGACTATGACATGATCAATTTGATTTTCAGTTCTTTCGAATTTTGATTACCACGTTGCTTTGATTCTCTTGTGAGGGAAGAAAGTGCTGGAAATAACTATTACTATCTTTGACAGTTTGACACAGTTACATTACATTGCTATGTTGTTATGTTTGAATTGAATTACACTTGTTAATGAAAATTTCATTATTTTAGAGCGAAGAATATAAATGTGGCATCATTTTCAGTGAAGAAAATTTTGTTACTCACTAAAATTTTCAATTTTTTTTTAAATTATGTGTCAAATTAACTCTCTTGCGTGCAACATTTTTCGCGAGGGATTTTTGTAGAAAATTATCTTACTCTGAATGGCGGTCCATTGCCTCTTTTGATTTCATTTTATTTGGATTAAATTTCGAAATAAACTAATTTGTATTTTGTGTGACATCTCATCGTCAGCCGGAATTGAACGGGTTTTCACTAAATTTGGTATGGTACATTCGAAACAACAAAACCGATTGGGTACGGCAAAAGCTGGCCAACTAATGTTTTATTAATCAACCATTAAATCAAATAGTTTGTAATACTTATATGAAAACTATGATGACGATAATTAGTTTTGAGTTTTTTTTGTATACAAATATATATTATATTGCTATATAAAATGTATTGCTTTTAAATTAAAAATCGGAGATACATAGGTCGCAGAGTTCTTATCATAAACTAAATTTCTTATGTTTACGTTAAGACAAACATGCCATTAGATTAGATTCAGGGATAAAATCATCTTATGACAACTATTTGAGTAACTACTGAGAATATTCAAGAAATCTTAAAAGTGATTCTTAAGAAGCACCACAACATTTTGAGAATCTTTACGAATATCTTGAGAATTTTTAAATAATTTTAAGAATATTTGGACGTACAGAGTATCTTCAGATAATCTAGAGAATCATGAGAATCTTTGTTGTATAATACATATTAAAAACAAAAAAAATGTAAACAATAAATTATTAAAAAAATACTGTTTTAACCAACACTTCTTGCAAGTGATGTTTATATTTGCCTTAGAATTATTTTAACAACATTGGCAAACTTTTTTTTTAAAAATACTATTCATAACAAAATCAGTAAAACGATGATTGTTTTGGTTTAAATTTAATCCAATATTTCTGTTTAATAATTTCTAATTTTATGTGCCTATAGATCATGGATTCAATCGTTCCACAGCTTCTAGCGGACTATTGGAATGCCCAAAGAAGAGAAAATAAGCGTCAGAGGGCAAAAATGAATCCCTTTGAGATGAAGGAAGAACATTTTAGAAGCTTATTCAGATTCCCTCCAGCTTTGGCTATAAAGCTAATCGAGGAACTGGAAATTTTTGCCCATCAACAAGATCCACCTGTCATTGTAAATCAAAGAGCGACCAGGATTCCTTTTCACATTAAATGCTTGGTGGCATTTAACTTTTATGCAACAGGTTCATACCAAAACCAAATCAAATGTATTGGACACATGTCACAGACGAGTATAAGCAAATGCATACACGAAGTAAGCAACCTTTTGGATTTGCTGGCGTCGAAATACATAGTATTTCCAGAAACCGAAGAGGAAAGATGTCGGATAGCAAGTGAATTTGCAAAAAAAGGAATACCTGGCATAATAGGACTAATAGATGGCACACACATTGCTGTAGCTGGTCTTAAAAAAGACATTGAAATGGCGTACGTAAATCGTAAAGGTGTTCACAGCATCAATACATTAATTGCTGTAAATGACAGAAACCTTATTACGTACATAAATGCTCGTTTTCCAGGGTCTTGTCATGACAGTTTCATTTTTGGATCTAGTCTACTTTTAGCTATGTTTGAAGATGAATATACTAGTCATGATGATCAGAAGTATTGGCTTTTGGGTGATCAAGGCTTCGCTTTAATGCCTTTTCTTCTAACAATATGCGATGGGAATTTAACATCACAGCAAGAACTTTATAACAGATATCATAAAATAATCCGAAGCCAAGTTGAACGGGCGATCGGAATGTTCAAAAACAGGTTTCGTTGTATTTTGGGGGAGAGGAAACTTCGCTACAATCCAGTCAAATGCTGCAAAATAATTAACGCTGTAGCAGTTTGTCACAATTTTTTAATAATCAATAATTATGAGGATGAATTTTCTACGGGTGCTGACGCTAACGAAATGCCTGCTCAATTAACAACAACAATTACAAATGCACGCAGATCAAACAGAAACAACTCTTATTTGGCAGACGGTCGTTTGACTCGGGATAGAGTTATTAATTTATTACATTAATAACTTTTATTTTTTATAAAAATAATATTAAAACATTTCCGATAAATAGCAGTCTAATGACAGTTGAGATTTCAACTTAAATAAATAGAGTGATGATCATGTTTCAACTTCCAAATATCATCGCATTGGTGGCGTTGTGGAAAGCGTGTATGCCAAAGGATTTTAGGACATAAGAACATTCTGACACTGACGTAAGGACATTCTGACACTGATGAGGTTATGAGTTCGAATCCCAACCGAAACACGTAACAGAGAAAAACATAGTTTGTTTCTGATTTATTTCCAACAATTACTTTAAATTGAAAAAAATCAAATTATTTCCTTAATTACTCGAGTTTAATTGATCACAAAAATCCCGAATAATTAAAATTCCCCAAAATGTTGTCTAATACGCAAGCGCATATTTGACAATAATTGACCAAGTGTCGCTCATTGATTTCGCATTGGTTGGAAGCAATCAATAATGACTATACACTCGTAACTTAGAATGTTGACTATAATAAAAATATTGCACATTCTATAAATTCACACAATAGTACTGTCTAGAAATTTAAATTTAAAAGATAGATAGGAGTCTAATGACAGTAGAGAATTCAACTTAAGTAAATAGAGCGAGGATGAAGTTTCAACTTCAAAATATCATCGCTTTGATGGCGAATTGGATAGCGTGTATACCAAAGGATTTGAACTCATTTTGGCACTGATGAGGTTGAGTTCGAATCCCTACCGAAACACGTAAAAATAAAAACAGTTTTTTTCTGATTTATTTCCAACTATGCCTTTGAATTGAAAAATTTTCAATTGTTTCCTTATTAACTTGAGTTTAATTGCTCACAAAAATCCCGAGTTATAATAGTTATAATAGTACAAAAGTTATTTGTAGTACACTGGAAATCGGTGCCAAGCAATAGAAATATTATTAGTTTTTTTGTCTTTGGGGCACATGTCTGAACTCAGTTCAAGTTATTCATTTTCAATTTATTTATTTTTTCATTTCCAGTGCAATCATAAAAGCAAATGTCGACTAAGAAAGCGTTTTTGAAGTGATAATTTGAAATCCTGGCAACCATTTATCGATGACAATCTAGTAAATATGGTTTGTCGATTTATTTAAAAAAACAAAAATAATAAACTAAAACCATCCAAATTTATTAAGCGGTTTTGAAGAAATAAAAACCTACAATGAAACACAGAACCTTCTTCTTTTAAGAGGTTGTTAAAAAATATATATGAAATTAACTAAATAAAGAATTAAGCACTATTATATCTAAGTATATGTATAATAGAAACAATCGATATCAGAAAATTATCAACGATAATCAAATTTGGAGAAAATTAATTTTAAGCAGAATTTGTAAATATATTTAAAACTTTGTTTAAAAAAAAAATTAAAAATATAAATTAAATATACAATCCTTTATTTATTGTATAATACAAATTTATAAGTATATACAAAAATTTTCTAGATTATTTTACTATAAAAAACAAACATAAAGTAGATAAATGGATAATAAAGTCAAGTTAACATACATAAATTTTACAAAAAAATAATAAATAGTTGAATAGTAATAATAATAATTTAATAAAAGTAAATTTAAGACATATATATTACATCAAATCTAATAATAGGAGTTTCAATATAAATAGATTTCAAAAACTTATTTGCAATAATTGTAATTTTTATTAAAAATTTAATAAATAATATATATAAATTATTTGATTATATTTCATTTTAAAACTATTTGTGTAATCCATAATCCAGACATCTGTAAAAAAAATTGAAATAACTTATTTGGAGACACATCCACCTGAAAAAAAAAATTAATATTTTCAATGCATTAAGAACCAAAACGGGCCTATGATCATATTTGTTTAACATTTAAATAATTGCTATTGCTATTGCATATCAATACCAGTTGATGATCTCACAGAGATTGAAACTATAGTAGTATAATAATAAATGATATATAATAAATAAAATTTATTTTATTTCTTATTTTCGTGTGAATAATATAAGGTGTATGCAGAAAAAACAAACATTTTGATAATATGGATTATTCACGTCACTCCAACGAAGAATTTTTTCAAATTTAAATAATCAATTATAAATTTTGTCGTCCTGAAAAGAACGGTTTTAATATAAAAAAAAAAATTAACGGAGGGCTTGGGTTTAAAGGGGGTTGGAAGGGAATGGATAGGAAAGGGATTACAGGAAACATAGTTAGGAAAAGGATTTGACCTAGACAAAGCCATAACTTCGGCATGCTGCTGTCGGAGTAATTCATTTTGCTTGTCGAACTGCTCTTTAATGTGCCGTCTGGTTGACTCAGCCTCGCTTTTCAAGGTATCTTTAATTTCACGAAGCAACCGTGAATTAATCCGCTGTAATTCTATAGCTTCTTGCGAGGTTTTATTTAAAGACGACCTATATAGATTTCTAGGACGACGTGATGTTCTTTGGGGCGAAGGTTCCTCAACTTCAGAAGAAGATATTTCTGATGAAACGGGCGTTAGTGTTGCTTGTACGACCGTTTGTACTAGAGCCTTAAATAAATAATTTATGTTAATATAAACATACTTGCGTTATATGAAATTAAAAAAAAAACATACTTCATGTTGCGATGGTCCAGGAATCTGACTTAAAATGGAATGATCCACATCAAATGAATAAGTAAGATGGCCGGATGTTCCGGGCATCAAAGGACTTTGGTCATTCTCGGATTCATCAAATTGTGGAACCCTTACCCTTGTTAAATTTGATAAGCTGGATGGTAAAGTTGTTCTACTCTAAAAAAAGAAATTTTGTAAAATTATTAAATTACTCAACTGTTGATATGTTTACTGTATATCCTCTCTCGTGTGCGAAGCAGCCATCTAGCTGGTTCTCCGAAATAACGCTGACCAACCTTTCTTCCCAAGATTCGAGATCACATGGAGTCGCTTCACCACCCCCAGTTCTATTTGCGTCCCTCCTTATACCTTGGATTTTATTTTTAACAGCACCACGTATATCAGAAAATGACTAAAATTTTAAAGAAAGTAAATTAGCAAGTTCGATAAATTTTAATTGTTAGTTACCTTTTGCCACTCAGTCACATTCTTATTAGCTCCATCCATTGCATTGAGGTCAACAATTAATTCATTCCAAAAACGATCTTTGGATTTTTTGCCGTTCGGCGTCTGGAACTTCCCTGCTGCAAGCGAGTAGTTGGAGAGTACTCGTTCCACTAATTCTATTTTTTGATTACGCGTGATTCTCCGACGCAATAATATATTATCCGAACTCTAAAGAAAGCAAAGAATATTTAAGCTACTGCACATTATCATACAGCAATAACCAGTTTGCACAATCAAACCTGTTGGAATACAATCAACCACCTGAGGTAACTGTAAACTGTAGAAATGTAAATTCGAAACTATCTAAGGATAGTGATATACAAACGTAGTACTTTCAATAACTTGTATATCATAGTCCCTAATTAAAACCAATGACGGTCATTCCTAACAAAAATGATTTAATATATCAATAAAAGGAAAAAATTAAATTTAACTAAAATATACAAATTATGCATCAAACCATTTTGTTAATTACTTAAAAATTCAAAAAAGCATTAAAAATATTCCGCTATAAAAAATCTAATTCAAATTAAATAAAAAAATAAAGCATCAAATTATTTTGCTGTTTATAAACAAAAAAAACCGTTAAAACTATTTCGTTAAATACATTTTACTTATTACAAAACATATAAATTATATTTCAAAGATACATACCATTTTTCTTATTTAACACAGAAGTTTATTAATTTCAAAAATAAAACAAGTTGTCAGTTTTGAAAAATAACACCAATTAAAATTTTATCATTAAACATTTTTAGATTACCTCAACATAAAAAATAAATCAAATTAATGTCACGTGACTTAATGATTCGGATGAATAAACCGTCTTTCGCTTATCCAAAAAATATTGTTTATCATTTTGACAATTCGGTAATTTTGAATTAAATTTGCATTTAATTTGAATTTAATTTGCATGTCAATGATTTTCATAACATAAATTTATTAATTTTATTTAAAATAATATTTCAATTTCTTGTATTTATTTGTCAAAATTGTATTTTTAGTTATATTAAATTCTGTTGAAAGAATTAACTAAAAAGTTTTATTTAACTCAAAGAAAATTTTATTTGAGTAAAAATAAAAATATAACCAAAAATCAACAAAAATATATACATATATATATATTGTTTCTAATATTATATTAAACATTTTTAAATTATTCTAATTTTATATTAAAAAATAACAACAAGAAATTATATCCAAAACTATTTCTTGACTATTAAAAAGTTCTTTATAATCATTTTTCGAAACTATAATTCAAAAAACATCAAACAAAATTTATGTCATGAACAATTTGTACGTGACAAAATATTTAAAATAATTTAAAATAGTCATAGTCTTATGTCAAAATCGTATTGCTTTTTTCCTCAAAAATTCATTTCATTTCCAATGAATTCATCATAAGGGGAAATTTGAGTATGGGTATGTAGAGTTTTTTTTATATTTCTACAATTCTACAAAATCGATAAAATATGTGATAAAGTAAGAGAGATAAGCGTACAAAATGACCACCCTGATTATAAATCCGTTTTCAATTTTAAATAGCTCAATTATGGTGGAGTATTTTGGTATATAATTTGTTTTTTTATCCCAACTAAATCATTAAAAAAATTAATTTAAAGTTTGATAAAAGTTTTTCAATAGAAAAAAATCAAAAAAATCAGAAAATAATAGAATTTTTAATTTTATTTCATAAATAATTGACTAAATTGTTTAACAATATTTGATTATTTGATTAATTCATTAAATTTAATTAATATTAATATAATATAAAGTTAATATCTTATGTGACCGCCTTATGCTGCAATAATTTCGCGCATTCTATTAGACATTAAATTTAACAAATTGATGAAATATTGGCGCCAATCAACGCCTCTCATCATGTTGTGCGCTCTCACAATGGCATCCCAGACCTGATTTAGAATCGGATCACTCAGTACCATTTTATTTACAAAAAACCTACAGTACTTTCGCTTGAAAATAGGTGTATATAACACATATAAATTTTTTTGAAAATATTATGAATTTAAAAAAATATTACTTTGAAAACCCACAAATCGTTTGTAAAAACAAATTTCTGTTTGAATTTAATAAAAAAAATATAGTTCTTGCAACAAATTTTATGTTGTTTATGGTATGTTAATTTTAAGAAATTTTCGTTTGTTCAGATGGCGGTGAACGTTTGCTTTGAATGTTTACCTACATCTTTTAAGTCAAAGAATTGACCATTTGACATGTCAAATGTCCTGCTACATGCTAGAACGATTGTTTGATTCAATACATTTAATACAAACGGTCGTCAAGTAAATTTTAATAAGTATTTTAATGAAGTGATAGATTAAAACTTTTGGTTGCACAATAGAAGATGATTCAGGTATTAAATAGCTGTTGCTGTGATTAGTCTAGTGATTACTTTTAGGTTCCTAGTTACTAGGAGTTTTCTTAATATTATTGTTATTTAAGGGGGCTAGTCACTGTACTGAAACACAAAAAAATTTTTTATTTTATTTTAAAGATTATTTCTTCTAAAATATGCATATAAAATTTTAGGCCACAATTTACAAAAATTGAACTTAACTTGTTGTCATTTTATTGAATGAATCCAGTTTTTTTACAATTCTATCACTCTCTTTCTATCGAAGCTAATAATGCACTCTCTAATATCGAAGCTAATGGCTTTGTTACTTTTTAATATTTTTCGCTCATTATAAGTAACATAATCAATCCGTTTTCAGTTTTCCAGGTTCTCGGTGAAGAGCGAACACAAAATGTTATACTCTCGCATTAAAAGTTATTCTCAAATCCTCAGTAGAGTGGCATGATCTCGATCATTATTTATTAGAAAAAGAAAAAGATTTGGATGCAATTAATACAAATGGTTTGTTTATAGACGTTGATCAAGTCTCAAGTTGAATCAAATTTTCAAAACCATATTGTTAATTTTATTTTGTAAAACGATTTGGGTGCTCTTTGGTCGTCTTCTAAACTGAGTAGTCAACGACTGCCCATACAATTTGCGTTGAGTAAATTGTTGCTATTTTTGTTTAACAAACATTATAGTTTAACTAAACTTGTAAAATAAATGGTATAAAATATTTATATTACAAAGTTTTCGTTAATGTAAACAACATTACAGCTATTAACAAAAATGAATAGTGAACAATATTACAAATTTCATAACAAAAGCCATTTAAAATAGAAACTCTCTTTGAATTGTGTCAAAATGACGACAATGTTCCGAATGTATTCAAATGCCAACATTGAACGCATAACTTCGGCCAATCTATGTGTCCAACCATCAAGCTTCCAACGTAAGAAAATATTTATTGCAATTTGCATCCTGTAGAATAGTCATGATCTTTAAAAGGTAATATACAAGTATAACTGTCGTTTGATCATACAGATTTGTTGGTATGGACACCGATCATTTGCTTATTTTCTTTAATTACAAATACAAGCTGTCATCTACATTTAATTTAAAGACAAAGAACCCTACGCTAGATATTTCGTGGTATTAAAACATTCAGAAATGCTGAATAAATATTAGTAAATAATAAATATTGACTTACGACTGAGAAGACCATGATAGCCGTCAAGAGTTCCCATTAAACATACAAAAAAAGTGGAAACTCTTCAATCAACCATTACATCCACAGCATAAAACACAGTCAGAAAACGAATGCTCCCATCGAATGATTACATAACCATTGCTGCCAAAGCGTTAAAAAAAACCAAAACAAACTGAAAACTGGCTAATCAACAGCTGTAAAAAAAGTACTCTCAGAAGTCAGAACTAATTAAAAACGGAAGTTTTTGTTTTACTGATATAATGTAAAATCTTATTCTTGCAATCTGAGACCAAGAAAAATAACTACTACTGAATTTGGTAACCTTCTTAATTTTCAGTTATGAAATTTAAACAAATTCCATGCTAATTTAAATTGAATGAATTGAAAAAAAAACAAAAACTTTTTTTCTAATGAATGAAATGTATTTATTCTAAAATAATAAAATCAAAGATTTCTTTTCCTTTCAATTTAAAGTTTGTTGTTGTATCCGAAACAAAACAAAAATAAAAATTGGTTTCTTTTCCTTTTAAATAATCCATCCTAAATGAAAAAGATACACAAATCTAAAAATAATAATAACCATCAATTTTTATTTTAACCCACACACGCATGGGCAAACAAATTTCTTTTGTTTTATACCTAGATAATTTGGTTGCCAAAAAAGATACAAAATATAATATTTTTTCTTTTAAATTTTTATTTTTCCCCTCCATATTAAATTTTACAGAGTTTAATATTGTCATGTGAGAAAAAGAAAGATAGCAAATATTTTAAATACTCTCTACCCATTCTAAAATTTGTTTTTACAACAATAAAAATTGGAAGCACAACGACATGAAATAATCTTATATGCATGTTTGATGTCAGAGAGAAAACCATCTAGTATATTGTCTATGGTATTACTATAAAAGTATTATAACTTAAAGATTAACAGTCATACATCCTTCCGACAGTACAGTACACATTTGGGAGAGTTTATGCACATTTGTTTATTTGAGCTCTTTTTGGAAACCTTTAAAGGTTTTGATTTTCTGGTTCGCCTGATAACTTATGTATTTATTTCCAATGTTTCCATTTGTTCACTTGATAAGAATGTACGTTTAACCTTGCTGTAAAGAATCATGCTGGTTTGTAATATTCACATTACCAAATAGTTTATTGGCTTTATGTTAGACCTTATTTATGCATTTAAAGCTCGTGGGAGATATTTCTTTCCGAACATGAGCAATGAGCATAGTGCTCCATGCAGGGACGATGAATGATATGGATTTAACCTTTTATTAACCGATTAAAAGGCAAAAGCAAATTTGAGTACTGAATTAGATTCAATTCAACACAAGTAGAAAGGAGTTAGGCATAAGGTAAGTGTACCATATTACGTGTTATTAAGGCTGGTATCATTTTAAGGCGAAATTATAATTTTAGGGCCAACAGAAATAACATATAAACTGGCTTATTATAATTATACAACTGTTATCTTCACCATTATGTGCATCGAAAAGTTTTAAAATTTGGTGTAATGACATTTATTTATACTTCAAATGACCTCTGTATTGTCTCTAATTCCGTGCTAAAAAATTGACGATGTAACTAATTCCGTGTTAGTGCGTCCCTTATTCCGTGATATTTAAAAAGATACCAATTTTGTATTTTGATGAGTTGGACAGAAAAGAATTTAGTTTTCAAAACAAATGTTTTATTTTTTGTAACACTTATCTACGATAACTTGGTTTATATTATTTATTTTGTCATTCTGAAAACACATAAATGCTAGTTTTATTCGATAAGCTCATAAGCTTACCTTGTTTTTTAAATACGCTTCAATAGTATGTCTATCTAGCCGCCAGCGTCTATGTCTATTGGACGTTTGGACAGCGAAAACTAGTGCGCTCGATAAGTGGAGTGTTGGTACTTGGTACTGTCAACAGTGTCATTAATAGACATTTTAACTTATAAATCGTTTAGTTTAAGGAACAATGAGTTGAACATAAAACATTAAACTCAAACTTTCACTTTAAGTAAATGGCATTATGTATTATTCTACTTTGTGTTTAATAAATTTAGTGTCGTTACGAACTAAATCTTCAGCTACGTTTCTACACTTTGGTTCAGAAATACGGTCAAAGCTATGCATGCATTTACTACGAATCAGGTCATTGGATAAGGCTTTATAAAAATACTGCATTAATCAAAAAAAATTATATTTTTATAATTTATGTTTTGTTAATTTTGATTTTGCCTAAAGAGTACCTTTTTTTATTTATTTCTTTATATTTTAAGAATTTATTCTTTACCCAAAACATACTAAAATTTCAAACAAGTTTGTTTTAAAGGTATGATTACCTTTTCGATTTTAAAGGTATTATTATGTATACCAAAAAGGTTTGCTTATTTTACATGAAAAATTTTTAAGTTTTAATATTTTTAAAATGTTATTTTCAATAATCCAAAAGAGCATTTGTTTTATTAGTCCAAAAGACCTGGTATATGTTTTATTAGTAAATATTTGCATGGGCCGTTGTCGCCAACAAAACAAAACGCCTTTCTGTGATTTGAGTATGTTTTGGGTAAAAAAATAATCATATATAATATCACGAGTCGTCAAATAATAGTCGATTATTTTTCATATTCATTATTACGAATGTCATTTGAGGTTGACCTCAAATGGCATGAGTGGTAATGTTGAAAAATAATCGACTAATAATTTGGTGACGAGTTGTATTTAGCAGAAAATTTAACGAACAGAAATAGTAACATTATTTCATACAACATACTCATACATAAAAAAATATTATTTCATCTTAGTAGGCGCATAAATGTTATAAATTTGAAATTTAGTTTTGACAAATAAACATAAACATGCAATCATTTAGGAATGAAAACGGACATTTTTACTATTTGCAAATTGCATTTTCACATAATTTTGTATGTGAATTTTTGTTTTAAATTAATATATTAAGTAGGCGGAAAATATTCGAAAATATTCGCTGTTCCTTCCTACCAGAAAAAAATAATCGAAACAAATCGTTTTGATTTGCTAAAAAATAGTAAATGAAGCGTTTTGATTGGACCTTTATTTAGTGAGTTGAATTGTCTTTAGAAAATCTTAAGAACGAAAAGAGGTGCTTTTAAATTTCGCCATCTTTGAAAGTTAAATTTTTGAAAAATTAAAACTGAAAAATTTCATCTAAAATAAACAAAGAACTTTTTTTTCAGTAAGATTTTTTTTATTAAGCCTTATTTAATTCCTCTAAAGCAAAAAAAAGTTCAAAAGAATCGGTACACTTGTTTTTAGTAAATAGCACAAATTTCAAACTAATAATATATTCAAATAACAATTGTCTGTAATTTAAGTGTGTTATGGATAAACAATAAATCAGTAAAAAAATGTACGAATGTAAAAAAATAAACGAAAAAAGGCAGTCGCCATTTTTGAAAAATATAATTTATAAATAATTTTTTTTATTTTATTTTTTTATTTACATACTAGCTGGACCCGGCCATGCGTTTCAGTGGCTTAGTTTGGTTGAATATAAGAAATAAAGAAAACAAAACACTCACCTTTCTATAGTAATATGTTTTATTTCATAATACTTGAGGTTATACTATGTTTTTTGTTGATCCATTGACTGTGTGGATATAGAGATTGCCTGGTTTGCCAACTCTAGAACACGCAACATATAATTGTCCATGTGAGAAACAATCGTTATCTAGATCTAAACCACATACTTCCAATGTTTGGCCCTGAGCTTTGTTGATGGTGATTGTAAATGCCAATCGAATTGGGAATTGCAATCTTTTAAATTGCCATTTCAATGTGTCAATTGCCTTTCCAATATCCGTTGGTATCATGGGTATGCGAGGAATGAGGACATCTTCGCTTTTGAAAGGTCCATTCAAGATTGTTGCTTCTACCACGTTGCTGAATAATTTTTTTACCGTGAGTCGCGTGCCATTGCAAAGTTTTGCCTGATTGATATTACGCAACATGATGATTGGCACGCCGATTTTTAATTGCAGTACATGTGGTGGCATCCCTGGTAGATCAACTGAATTCAAAAATTCTGTTGGATAGTTAACTGCTTCATCTGCTTCCACGTGTCTATGGACTTGTATGTGATTTCCTCGCTTTGAATATTAGACAGAATTAAACTGTTAAGTTCATTGATGTCTTTGTTTTTGGCCGCAAGATTGATTCGTTCACTCAGCCAATCGTGATTCTTATGATTAATTTGAATATCAGGAAATACTTTTTCAATTAATTGCTTTTTTGACGACACTAAATTGCAGAAGATATGAGGCAATAAAATTCGTCCTGTTGTTAAATCAACCGGCACCTTTCCGTCACCAATTCTCAGCAATTGATATGAGAATATCTCAGCTGATTTATCTTTTTGGAGAAGAACACGCATGTTTGTAGATAATTTTAACTTTTTCACGTATCGCCACAAAGTAGAATATTTCAAGCAAGCATTTATTTCATCCGCTGGTGTTGATCGGGGAACTACAGGTAATGTTTGTCTGAAATCTCCTGCAAGCAATATTAATGCATTCCCAAATGGTCTGGTATTTCCACGCAAATCTTGCAATGATCGATCAAGCGCTTCAAGTGATTTTTTGTGCGCTATTGTGCATTCATCTCAAATGATTAGTTTACATTTCAGCAATACTTTTCCCATTCCCGATCCTTTGGAAATGTTGCATGTGGACGTTTCAATTAATTGCATGTTTAATGGCAATTTCAAAGCGGAATGAGCAGTTCTCCCACCTGGTAGCAATGTCGCAGATATGCCGGACGACGCAAGAACTAAAGCTATGCTATTTTACGTTCGAATTACTGCTAGAATCGTTTAAGAATCGTTTTAGAAACGTTTTGCCAGTTCTTCTTGGCGCATCCAAGAAAAAGATTCCTCCAACCCCGTTATCAACATTTTGCATTAGTTGATCGTAAATTGTTTTTTGTTCAAACGTTAGCTTTGGAATATTTGATTGCACATACGATAATTACTTCTGTAATCCTTTTATTTATTTATGATGGGTGATAGCATGCAAATTCGTATTGATGTTATCGGCATTCAATGGTATTGCTACACTCGAATCACTTAAATTTAATGTTTTTAAGTACTCAGAAATACAGCCAAACTTACCATCTGATTCATTGGCACTTTCATAAAAATCAATAAGCGCAAGTTGTTAGTTAGTTATTCATGCACAGTACTGTTTTATATATTTAAATTTCCTTCAAAATGGTAAGTTTTCTGTAGCCAAATGCTTTAATTTATAACAATCACAAATAATATGCAGATCAGCTATTTCATTTATAATACTATGAACAGAAAATTAGTAACAGAAGTTTTAAAAAAAACAGATGTTTAACAGTGGATAGAATCCAAAATTGCTTAAACAATGGTTCACCACCTGATCGTGCGATATAGTAAAAGTAAAGATATTCACATATATTAAGGCTGTTTTACACGGATCAGTTTTTTGTCCAGAAAAGTATTCATTTTTGTATCCAGTCAAAAATGCACATTTTTATTAACATTTTTCTATATAGCTTTTTCTTCTGTTTTACACACAACCAGTTTAAACTGACTTCGCGCATGCGCCTATGTTTTGTTTGATTCTACGAAGGTAAAATAAATTCTACGAATATAAAATAAATAATAAATCGTAACAAATCGTAATAATAAATCGTCGCATAGACTGTTGTAAAAATGAAGAAAAAATAGAGCATGCTCTATTTTTTGCTCAGAAACTGGATGTATGTCCATTTTTCATTTGCGCAGACGGCTACTGCGCATAAAATAAATATGAAACTGAAAATAAATTAGAACTAGCTTCATTTTTTGCTTGAAATGTCCATTTTTGACTGGATACAAAAATGAATACTTTTCTGGACAAAAAACTGGTCCGTGTAAAACAGCCTTTATAGAGCAATGTAAATTAATTGATATTACCAACCTTGCGACACAAATTTTAATAATCAGTTACTTTGATATAAGTAAAGGTGCAATCACGATTTTTTATTTTCCTGATCCATATGTTTATTGGGAGAAATATGTAGCAAAAAGATCTATTTTGTTCAGTGTAAAATATTGTATTACAGATTGCTTCAAGGAAAATGTTTTTATAGTAAATGAGAACTGAGGACATTTTTACTCCTACCGAGGACAGTCCTACCGAAAGGCGAACACATTGCAACCTTATTGGTTTACAAATTAGATAAAATAATCTTTGGACCTATCACTATACGAAACTAATCGATTAAATTGAGCATGAAGATAAAATCGACCATAAAGTTGAGTGATTTGAGAATAAAGCAGGTGAGACACTTGTAATTGTTGACAGCCTACGTTATAAAACAAATACATATGTATAACGAAAAATAAATTCAAAAAAAAAAAAAAACCAAGTAAAAACCTTCCTGTATGCGAATGCAACGTTGTGTCCAAATTTCAAAAGATTCGATCAAGTACTTTCGGAGATTACCTATTTTGAACAAACGAACATTTACATATATTTAGATATATTTATTTATTTTTTTATAACTTTTACTAATAAATATTTATAGTCTTATATAAAAATTTTTTATACCCTTGATGTTGATCCGCAAGGTTGGAATATTGGGAAAAAAATTGAAATAATAAAACAGTCTATTAGCCAATCTAACTGTCTATAAGCCAATTTTTAAGAAAAGCAAGAATTTATTTATTTATTTGTTTATTTATTTATTTATTTACTTATTTATTTATTTATTTGTTTATTTATTTGTTTATTTATTTATTTATTTATTTATTTATTTATTTATTTATTTATTTATTTATTTATTTATTTATTTATTTATTTATTTATTTATTTATTTATTTATTTATTTATTTATTTATTTATTTATTTATTTATTTATTTATTTATTTATTTATTTATTTATTTATTTATTTATTTATTTATTTATTTATTTATTTATTTATTTATTTATTTATTTATTTATTTATTTATTTATTTATTTATTTATTTATTTATTTATTTATTTATTTATTTATTTATTTATTTATTTATTTATTTATTTATTTATTTATTTATTTATTTATTTATTTATTTATTTATTTATTTATTTATTTATTTATTTATTTATTTATTTATTTATTTATTTATTTATTTATTTATTTATTTATTTATTTATTTATTTATTTATTTATTTATTTATTTATTTATTTATTTATTTATTTATTTATTTATTTATTTATTTATTTATTTATTTATTTATTTATTTATTTATTTATTTATTTATTTATTTATTTATTTATTTATTTATTTATTTATTTATTTATTTATTTATTTATTTATTTATTTATTTATTTATTTATTTATTTATTTATTTATTTATTTATTTATTTATTTATTTATTTATTTATTTATTTATTTATTTATTTATTTATTTATTTATTTATTTATTTATTTATTTATTTATTTATTTATTTATTTATTTATTTATTTATTTATTTATTTATTTATTTATTTATTTATTTATTTATTTATTTATTTATTTATTTATTTATTTATTTATTTATTTATTTATTTATTTATTTATTTATTTATTTATTTATTTATTTATTTATTTATTTATTTATTTATTTATTTATTTATTTATTTATTTATTTATTTATTTATTTATTTATTTATTTATTTATTTATTTATTTATTTATTTATTTATTTATTTATTTATTTATTTAATTATTTATTTATTTATTTATTTATTTATTTATTTATTTATTTATTTATTTATTTATTTATTTATTTATTTATTTATTTATTTATTTATTTATTTATTTATTTATTTATTTATTTATTTATTTATTTATTTATTTATTTATTTATTTATTTATTTATTTATTTATTTATTTATTTATTTATTTATTTATTTATTTATTTATTTATTTATTTATTTATTTATTTATTTATTTATTTATTTATTTATTTATTTATTTATTTATTTATTTATTTATTTATTTATTTGTATATATTTATTTATTTATTTGATAATTTATTTATATATTTATTTGTTTATTTATTTATTTATTTGCTTATTTACTTATTTATTTATTTACTTATTTATTTATTTATTTATTAGTATAGATAGCTTTGCTTATAATACTAATAATAATTTATAAATATCAGAATATCAAAAATTGAAAAGCGAAAGCAAATTATTCAAATCAGTTAATCGGCTCGAGAACTATTTAACTTTAAGGTTGCCAGTTGTTTTTTAAATTTTTAACAAATTCAGAACCATCTTGTATCGAAACTAGTGAAAACAATAAACACAATAAAAAACACGTATTAATTTTTTTACTATAGTAACGGTTACGGGAGTTTTAAGAAAAGCGTATATGGTCTAATTCACATAATCGGCGTCTTGATTCAATTTTCCATCTTTATATAATCCATAACAAGTCTTGAACTTATGCATTAGATTACTTTGGGGCGTTTTTATATTTATAAAAATAATGTTCATATGTTTATAATAATCCTTTTAATAATTATAATAATAAATTATACAAAATTTTGTCTGAAGTCTTTCTTTAACAACTGTGGCTCTATTATAACCTTCCTATCTATGCTTTTAATGGCTTTTGACTTTTGCCGATATAAGTATATCAAAAGCTGAAATCCCACATGCCATCATGGGAAACATTTCCGTCCATGATACACGTCCTGAGTTGCTGAGAATATCAATTATTTTGATTTCCTATTGCCTGTATTTTTATTTCAAATTCATAAATCATACCTTAATTGATTGGTCAGCGAAAACTTGCCGTTTAAAACTGCTGGTCCAAGTTATTGTGAAAATAAATGGTCACAAAATGCTAGATCTGACAAATCTGGACTATTAATGCTTCAAGTCGTCAAACTGACGAATAACCCGTAATTAGGAAATTTAAAAATTTGTTGACCCCTAATTACGTGTTAGCGAGAAACAGTCTATTATAAAATTAGTGAAGCACTTTTATTTGGAGTGTGTTGTAATTATTGTGAATTTTAAGGTTATGATGACAAAATTTAAAGCACACGACTGAATTGAAACGGGGGGTTATTTAATGAAACTATTGAGTAGACCAGATTTTCTTCTAATCAATGAAAATTTAACATCTACTAATCCTAATTCTAGCAATTTGGTTGTAAAACATAGTCCCATAATTAGCTCCGACACATTTTTAAAGTGTTCTTTATTTTTAAAAATTACATTTTTATTTAATAGATAATCACTTTTGATATAAAATACAAAATAAATTTGTTCAGCAATTTCTTATTTCCGTTCTAAGAACGGAATTACGGACATTTCAAAAAAATTATGAACGTAATTCCGTTCGTCGAAAACTTGCTGGTTTTAATACATAAAATGTACAAAATTATTATTCTTTTGACGTTAATCGATTAATATTGTAATAAACTTCGTCCAGAATGGATTCACTTAATTTACTCATACATAACCAATACATTTTGCAAAATTAATGCAAATCAAATTTGTTATAGAATGAGTTCGCTAATGTTTACATTAATGAATGAAAAGAGGTGTGGCCTATTTCGAATATTGTTTCTAGAAACTACAGTAGCAAACAACAACTGATTAGCAGAAGTTTCTACTTATTTATTTTTGGATATAAATAAGCGAACAAAATATCAGATGGTCAGTTTTTAATTTTGCAATTAAAAGTGTTTATAAATATTCGCAAGTATAAGAATAATCGGGTAGTACTTGAGCCTGGGTACTAATAGTGAAAGAATTTGAACCTAGTGGAATAGTAAATACAGATTTTATTGAGTAGTTTGGTTTGATTTGTTCACCGTTGTTTAAACTTTAGTTTGGTTAAAATTGTTTGGGTTAACCCAAACAATTTTAACCAAACTAAACAGATTTTATTATTCGGATATTATTGATTCAAATTGTGGAAAAGCAGTGAAATTTATCGTACATAAATTGAAGAGGACCCTGGCGTTTATTGTAATTAAAATCGGAAGTTGTTTTAATTTATTGATAAATAAAGTTGGAGATTTTGTTAACTAAAGATCAGTCTTTTTACTGTCGTATTTGCTCAATAATCAAAAAGAACCAACGCAGAATCGTTACAATATAATCCTAATTAATCTACAAAAAAGAATTTTTTAATAAAAATGCATACCGATAAATTTTTATGGTCTTAAGAAAATGTTAATAAAAATTTAACCTTTTCCATAAGAAAATTGTCTCAAAAAGCAAATTTACGTCGAGCAATCAATCAAGGAATGATTTATGAATATAAAACCAAAAATTGCGGCAAGAAAATCAAAATAATTGGTTCTCAGCAATTCAGTGCGTGTATCATGATCTAAACTTTTTAAAAAAAGCTTAAATTTATCTTATTTTAAAGCTTTTTATGAAATAGCACGGAATAATGTACTAGCCCGTAATATTGTACACTTACCTTATTAGTTATTTTTTTAAAATTTACGTTCGAAGAATCTTTCAAATAAGATTTAATTTCATAAAGAAGCTGATAAACGTTGTAATGAAAATTCATGAGACGCATGAGGTATATATTAATATGTGAGACCCTGATATAATAATATACAATATTCATAAATATGTATATACACAAACATTGTCTTTCGTACATAAGAAATATACATTCAAATAAAATCTAGAATAAAAATATTACCATCCTAAGTAAGTAGAGAGGATTGTTTTTACATTGAGGGACAAGCTTTAAAATAAATATAGTTGAATGTTGTTTCAACCTTAAATGATAACCACTTACTATTATTACTCTTACACATTGGAACAATCTATATATATAAAATTGACAGTATGTATGTTTGACGTTTATGCATTAATAAACCATTCATCCGATCATCATGAAACTTTGGGAATTGTACACTTGCGCATAGGTAACAGGCAAATTTTGACACTTTTTTTGAATGTAACCCCAGTGCCATTATAATTATCTTAAGGGGTTCTGCCTAAATGTTGATAATAATTTAATTTAATTTTTCTTTAAATATCGTTTTATACGGTTAGATCCCTTTGATCAATTTTTTTGTTGAACAAAATTTAATAAAATTGAAAAATGAAACAATTACATTTGTATATCAAAACTATATGTATTTGAATTAAACACATAATGATGTTACAAATTTTATCATCTATACAATGTGTTATTGGTATTGGTAATAAACTAAATATGTTATTGGTTTGCAATTCTATGTAATGCATGTTTCTTCAACTAAGAAAGATAGTTGATAACATCGATTAAAAGCTCAAAATTACGAAATGGAATTCGCACAAATACCATAGAGAAACATATATAGAGAGAAATAACCTCTATTCACACAAATTGTATATGGAATGCTGATAATACAAATAAAAGTACAACCAGAGATGAAGGGTTAAGCAATATACAAATTTTACAAATTATACATTGCATTCTTTCTGTCTTATGTGAAACAATAAACAAAGCAAATCAAAATAAAAAAATGAGAATTTATATTTGAAAGAGAAATATTTCTTTTGCTTTATTTTCTATTTTACTTTATTTTCTATTTTACTTTTACTTAAATACGAAAAAATACGATAATTATAAAATAGAAAATAAAAAAAAGTACTCGTATGTATGAGTGTTTAAATATATAATTTAAGAATTGTATTGAGATGATAGTTTTTTATATTTAACAAATATAATTTCATTCATTGATAATTTAAGTACTCGTATGTATGAGTGTTTAAATATATAATTTAAGGATTGTGTTGGGATCATAATTTTTTGTTTTTGTATATTGAAGAAGCAAATGATTGAATTTGTTATTTGGGTTACGAATTGTTTGTTTTGTTGTCAAGATTTTTTATTTATTTTTCATCTTTTTTTAAATGGATTTGAACTATATTAAGTTTTTATTGTCCTAGGTCGATGACTAGATTTTAGAATATATCAATTTAGTTTGGTCAGAGTTTGATTTAAATTGATTCATTTGGTCGTGTTTGATATAATTACTTCGGTCTGAAAGACCTGAGATTACATTCATGAGCTCAAAGTGAAATTCTTACCCATGCTTTTTTGGCATTTCTCGACGTTTTAGGACCTACTGATTCTAAAAAAGCAACAAACAAAAATGTATGTCTGTCTGTCGGCCGGCCGTCCGCCGTCCGTCCGTCACAACCTACGAAATCTAGAAAACCGCTGAACGGATTTGAAAATTTTTTTTTCTAAAAATAGGATTACTCAATAGAAAGAGCCGAAAGGACGATGTGTTCGATAGCTGTACCGGAAGCGTGTCAAAAAAATCGTCAAGTGTGTCAAAACAAGGAAATTTGCATATTTTTTGCTTAAAAAACGTTCATTTTAAGTGATTACGAGTAGGAACATTGAATTTGGAGAAATCTCGATGGTCGGGATTGGTATGGGAGACCAAAATCTAGATTTTTGCATTATAAGTTTGTCAAAAAAATGTTGTCAAGTGTGTCAAAAGAAAGATTTTTATTTATTTTTTTACTCAATTTTTTGGAAAAAAATAAAATTAATAATATGTATGCATGAAAATATATTATTATTATAGAGAATTATGGCATTATAAGATTGTCAAAAAAATAATGTCAAGCGTGTCAAAAATGATTTCATTGATTTTTTTAGCCAATTTTTTGGAAAAAAAAATTTATGTTTTTATGAATTGGTTTTATTGAACTGGTTATAGTTTTTGAAATAGTTTTGGAATTTTGATAAAAGTTTGTATTTTTGATTTTGTAATAATTTTTGCTATATTTTTAGAATTTTGGAAAAACTTTGAATTCTTAAGAATTTTTGGAATTTTATTAGAATTTAGAAAAACTTTAAATATGTGATTTTATTCTAATTTTTGGAATGTTTTTGGTATTTTTCAATTTTTGATTTTGTTATGATTTTTATAATAGTTTTAGAATTTTGGAAAAAGTTTGGATTTTTAAGAATTTTTGGAATATTAATGGAATTTAAAAAAGTTTAAGTATTTGATTTTATTCTAATTTTTGGAATATTTTTGGAATTTTGAAAAAGTTTGATTTTATTTAAGTTTTACAATATTTTTGGAATTTGAAAGAAATATGATTTTGTAATATTTTCTCGAAACGCTAAATGGAGATGATTTTGAGTAGTTTGCTGAGTGTATCATCTTTTCACTAAATTATGTTAATTTTTGATCTGTTATAATTTTCCGGCAACGTATTGATGTTTCGTGTTAGTTTTGAAATAAATTTCTAAACAGAGATAAAAAGTACTTATACTTTAACAAATCAAAATAAAAAAAGAGAAACATTTATATGCATTTGAAATTTCTTTTGCTTTATATTCTATTTTACTAATGAGACAACAAAAAATACGATGGTAAAATACAATTAATAATTAAAAAAAAAACTCGCATGGATTAGTGTTTCCTTTGACATGTTTATATAAAGGTTTTTAGAATTCATTGATAATTTTGGTTTGTTTTTGTAAGTTAAAAATGGTCAAAATAATTTTTCAGTTTTTGAAGAATTTGGGTTACGCGTTGTTGTTGTTGGCTACATAGATTGATATTTGATTTATTTTTCATCTTTCAAATGCACTTTAACCATATGTTTAGGTTGTTGACTTTAGCCAATTTTTTTGGTCAGAAATTGATTTAATTTGATTTGGTTGTGTAGGATAAAAATATTTTTAAATTTCAAAATCTATGTATTAAAATTTGTATCAATTTAATGTTTTAAATTTGAATACATGAGTTCTAAAAGAATAGATTATGAAATTTAAAAATATTATTTTCCAATAATTTGTCTTATGATAACTTTAAACAAATTGGGTTTAAAGTAGTTATGCGGTTATGTGTTCTAAAAACTTTTTTACTTTATATGGCTCAAAAATACATTTACCTTAAAATTAATGTTTAATCATATCAAAGCGATACAGTAGATCGTTGTTTGTGATATAATTATAACACCTGCAGCCAAATTCTGTGACTGTGAAGTGGTAAAGTGTTAAAAATTTCTTTATTTCGATTTTATCACCAAATTTTTATCATTTTAACATTTTTTGCGATTCTATATGCAATTTATGTGCGATGTAAGTGTTGATTTGTTCAATGAATTCATGCCGTCAGTTATGCAAAGACATATTTATGAGAAATGCTGAAATAAACGAGATGTCAAGTATATTGCTATTTTTTGCAGATAAGACTTATTTTGACTCTAGTGGGGTCATAATTAAAGTTCTAATCTAACAACAGGAATTTTCTATTGCTCAAGAAATATAGATTTTGAAAGAATTCTATAATATCTCATTAGAAGTATGTTATATTACCGTTCTGGATAAAAAGTAATATTTGGCAAATTTTCATCACGACTACGATAGCAGACGTCGATCTTTTTAACAATATTCTGAACACACTTCTGCATAAGTGTTCAGATAGAGACTGATGACGTCTTCAATGGTATTGTGCTCTTGCATTATTTGTAATTGCCAGTTTCATTTTCAAAAAACATTAAGTTCAAGAAAACAATACATAAACCTAACACAAACATGAGCGTTTTGATACATGAAATGTAAATCTAGTTGACTGTATATACGTATATACATAAAGATATATTAATTCCGAACTACGGTCTAAAACACATAAATACCAATCATTTTGAATAACACAATTTAAACATCAATTTAACTATATTTAAATATTTTCGAAGTTAAATTTGAACAAAAATTTTTGATGTTATTTTGAAATCTTAAATAAACAAATCACATTGGTGTAATTGTGTTTTTTGACATAATGGCGTTAGCAACAAAAGAATTCATTTTATTTTATCACTAACCAAAAGTCAGTGTTAACTTTTCAGTTTTAACATTTCACTAATTTAGATTTTTTTACGGTGAAGTGATAAAAAATTTATCACTACACCGCTTCACAGTTACAGAATTTGGCTGCTGATGTTCTAAATAATATGATATAAGTTTATCCTTTGAGCTGCTTGTTTTAGGTAGATTTCATATAAAATCTACCTATTGCAATGGGAATTCTTGGAGATCCGGATAAAATTTTAACAAAATGAATTTATTAGGCGTCGAGAAGAAACATATTTTTAATGCCGGGTGAAAAACACGTGAAATCAGCAAGGTCTAGAAATGAGGTTTTAATTTTGTATAATTAGAATTCGTTGACATCAATCAAAAGTTTTCTGCGTTTTTAGTTTTTTTTTTAACCCTGTCTAAGATACAGGGTGTTGAAAAATCAAGAAATTGTTCGACCCTGGTGTATTGAAATGGCTCTACAGTCAAAACTACTGGACTGATTTTAATGTTATATAACTCAAAATGTATGTATTAAACAGAGCAAAATAATAATTCACATTATATGACCTTGAACACTTTCTTTTAGAAACATAACGGTAAAAAATTCCAATTCGATTTGTTTTTTTTTATTAATTTTATTGCAACACGCCTTAAAATGTTTCATCATAAAAAAAGTGGAGTTAAAAAATGAACAGTGTTTTTTGGATTTACATATATGTTTTTATAGTAAATTTTTAATTTTAACTCAAAATAAATATTTTACACATTTTTTATCATTTATTTAATTTTACATTACTAAATTCCGTAGAGTTAGAATAACGTCTAGCTAAGATTGATCCATCATTTGTAGGAATGTATGAGTGATATCCTCGTGTTCCAGGAATTGTTTTTAAATTTTCGTATCTATCAGCTAGTCGATTTCATTTCGCAAACAAAGGAATCCCTCTGCATTATGTCACTATATGACAGTTGTGAATGAGGGATCTCAACAGTTTGACTGTTTGCAGGCATAATGGATTTGATTTCATCCGAACTCTACTGATGAAGATATTTATAAAAAACAACGAGATCAGACCAATCAGTTCATAACCAAACTTCTCTTCTATTCGTCTGTAATGGAAGACGATAAAAATGATCAATAATTTATTATCTATATTATCTATATCTCTATATTATGTTTTTATTATAAAATATATTATGAACGTATTATATTATATTATATTATTTAATATAATCAAGCAACCATTGACTTCGGATGCAAAACATTTTTGATAAAAATAATATTTTCATAAAATTGTTATTTTAAATTTAAATAATGTTGTAAGGATAGACTGCCTAAAAGGTACACAATCAAAAATAGTCATAATCATATCGGAAGCCAAACTATCACTACAGAGGGAAAAACAAGTTTGAAATGATACACAAAAATCAAAATCAAATTTCAAACCAAAATACAAGAAAAATCGGACCGATAACAAGAATCTATCAATTGAATATTGAAGGATCTAGCAAATCGAAATGCGAACATTTATCGAATCAACTAAAAGATTACAAAATAGATATTGCAGTCATTCAAGAAACACACATGTCACCAGACGAAATTTTAGTTACCAGAGGTGAAATTCCTGGATATGAAATTATCGGAGCAACATTTCATAAATCGTATGGAACTGCCACGTATGTAAAATGTGGTCTGAAAATGTGAAACTAGTGGAAACCTCTTCAACAGACGATGTTTCTATCATAACAATTGAGGTTGGCGGAACAATTATTATGAATATATACATATACCAAACACAGCCTGGCCGACTAATGTTCTCCCTTCATATGATAAACCGAGCATCTATATTGGTGACTTCCCAAGTAGGTTTTGCCAGACATTGACATACGGCCAAGCACTGGTCCATTAATGGTTAACAGTACTTGGCTATTGTTACTGGGCCAATACTAGAACCAATCATCGGCCGATCTATGGTTTACAGATAATAGCCAGTATATTGTTACCTTTGAATGGCCAAGCACTGGCCCATGAATGGTAAATATTACTTGACTATTGTTATTGGGTCAGTACTGTAGCCATGAATTTGCCGATCTGTCATTTTTTTTAAATTTCACTAGAGTATTATCCCTTTTAGAAATACATAGTTTGAAAAATTTCACATATAGTTTAGTTATCGCCTTGTCGGTTGAAAGACTATGGTAATATAGAAAAGGTTGGTATATGTTTTAATTTATTTTCATTTCCATTTTATTTTAATTATTTTGTAAATAATTTATTTAAATTTATGTATAAAAAATATTTTTTTATATTTTTTTTAATGGCGGAATCAGGGCGGAGTTTGCCATTACTCAGCCATTCCTGCAACTGAACCAGTTGTATGGGGAGTTTTGAATTTTTTTCCGTCATTTTTATTTTATTTTAAATTAGTTTGTATTTAATTTATTTAAATTTACATATGATAATAATGTATATTTCTTTTAACGGCTTAGTCATGGTTACCAGTATTTGGCCCAAGAATGGCAACCATTTATTGTCCGAAGTTATCATCCAGTAAAATTATGTTAATGGCCCAGTCGTGGTTGCCAGTACTCGCCCATTGCTGCATTACTGGCTGCCAGTAATGGACCATTACTGGATCAGTTGTACAACCTTGTATGGGTTTAACAGCCATCACACACTATGGAAATATCAGAATGATGACATCAACGGTATAACACTTGTAAATTGGTCTGAACAGCAAAACTTGCATCTCATATTCGACGCGAAAGACCCTGGTATTTTTCAATCCGGCCGATGGCGCCGAGATTACAACCCAGACCTATGCTTTGTTTCATCTAATTCTAAAGGTCAACCAATACATGCTTTAAGACAAATATTATTGGGTTTCCCACATTCTCAGCATCGACCAGTAATAGTAGAGGCTGGAATACAAATCCCGATGATACATTCAATACCGAAACCTAGATGGAATTTTTTAAAGGCTTCATGCCATTTTTCAAAAGACTTAGATGCTTCTGTACGATTTATTCCACAAGTTGCAAAGAACTACGAACGTTTCCTTGGCGCTACTCTAACAGCTGCAAAAAAATTCATACCGCGAGGCTATCGTATGGAATATATTCCAAGATAGAAAGAGGAAAGTGAAAGACTTTTCAATGAATTCGAAGAAAGTGGAGACCCAGAAATAGCTGATGATCTATTAAGATCCTTAGATGCTAATCGACAAGAAAGTCTGCTATGGAAAATATGGATTTTACACATTCTAGTAGAAAAGCATGGAGTCAAATACGAAAATTGGGTGCTGGGAAAAAGAAATTTGCTGATAAAACAAACATAGGATAGTAAACATGTCAAGAGTTGAACCACATAAAGAACTTTCAAAAACCGTTCTCTTAAATCTTAAAAACTTGAAACGAAACACACCAAGATCTTCCGAATATTGTCGCCCTTTCACCATCAAAGAGATTGCAGCTTCATAATCGGACATGAAATCGGGCGAAGCAGCTGGCTTCGATAATGTCTATCCAGAATTCCTTAAAAATTGCGGAGAAAATATCAGAAAATGGCTTGCTCGCTTTTACATAATGGAAACTGCAATATTACCAAACGTAGACGCAATTGCACAGATCAAGTATTGCCACTAACCAACTATATCGAACTTGGGTTCCAAAAAAAAATAAAAATGTCTGTTGTTTTCATAGACCTAACAGCGGCTTATGACACCGTTTGGCGAAAAGACTTAATATATAAGCTGCTCAATATTATTCCATGCCTTAAAATTGCTCAAGTAATCAACAATATGCTCACTAATCGCCTGTTCCAAGTCTATCGAAATAATGAGAAGAGTTCTTTCAGGAAATTGAGTAATGGTCTCCCACAACAATCAGTATTGGCACCATTATTTTTCAACATTTACGTGATCGATTTACCAACAACTCAACCAAGAGTGGGGTCAATTTTAACGGAACACAAGTTACACATAACTATAATCCGAAATATTTGGGTCACACATTGGACAGATCACTTACACACAAATAAAATTGCTTGAAGCTTGAGGCCAAATTAAAGACAAGAAACAAAAATTAATTTATTGTTTGTATAATTAATTTTTAAATAAAAATATTAAAAAAACTTTTTTAAAGATGGCGCTAGGGTCAAAGAACAATTGGAATTTAATTAATTTTTTTTCTGAAAATAGTTCTATCCTTATTCTAAAATATATCAAATTTACAAGGAGGCTGAAATTTTTGTTCTTGAGATATTTAATTTTAAAGATTTTTAGTACGGCTGAAATTCGAATTTTTCTTCATTTTTTCAAACAACTTCCATTAACAAAAAATTTTAAAATCAATTAAATTTTAACTTTTTTTATTTTTTAAATATAGTTCTAACCTTCCTTTAAAATATATCAAATTTACAAAGAGGCGTTAATTCGTATTCTTCAGATATTTAATTTTAAAAAGTTTTAGTCCGATTAAAATTCTAATTGTTTATCATCTTGGAATATATTCATCTTGGAATCATCTTGGAATATATTCCATACGATAGCCTCGCGGTATGAATTTTTTTGCAGCTGTTAGAGTAGCGCCAAGGAAACGTTCGTAGTTCTTTGCAACTTGGGGAATAAATCGTACAGAAGCATCTTTTGAAAAATGCCATGAAGCCTTTAAAAAATTCCATCTAGGTTTCGGTATTGAATGTATCATCGGGATTTGTATTCCAGCCTCTACTATTACTGGTCGATGCTGAGAATGTGGGAAACCCAATAATATTTGTCTTAAAGCATGTATTGGTTGACCTTTAGAATTAGATGAAACAAAGCATAGGTCTGGGTTGTAATCTCGGCGCCATCGGCCGGATTGAAAAATACCAAGGTCTTTCGCGTCGAATATGAGATGCAAGTTTTGCTGTTCAGACCAATTTACAAGTGTTATACCGTTGATGTCATCATTCTGATATTTCCATAGTGTGTGATGGCTGTTAAAGTCACCAATATAGATGCTCGGTTTATCATATGAAGGGAGAACATTAGTCGGCCAGGCTGTGTTTGGTATATGTATATATTCATAATAATTGTTCCGCCAACCTCAATTGTTATGATAGAAACATCGTCTGTTGAAGAGGTTTCCACTAGTTTCACATTTTCAGACCACATTTTACATACGTGGCAGTTCCATACGATTTATGAAATGTTGCTCCGATAATTTCATATCCAGGAATTTCACCTCTGGTAACTAAAATTTCGTCTGGTGACATGTGTGTTTCTTGAATGACTGCAATATCTACTTTGTAATCTTTTAGTTGATTCGATAAATGTTCGCATTTATCGAATGCTAGATCCTTCAATATTCAATTGATAGATTCTTGTTATCGGTCCGATTTTTCTTGTATTTTGGTTTGAAATTTGATTTTGATTTTTGTGTATCATTTCAAACTTGTTTTTCCCTCTGTAGTGATAGTTTGGCTTTCGATATGATTATGACTATTTTTGATTGTGTACCTTTTAGGCAGTCTATCCTTACAACATTATTTAAATTTAAAATAACAATTTTATGAAAATATTATTTTTATCAAAAATGTTTTGCACCCGAAGTCAATGGTTGCTTGATTATATTAAATAATATAATATAATATAATACGTTCATAATATATTTTATAATAAAAACATAATATAGAGATATAGATAATAAATTATTGATCATTTTTATCGTCTTCCATTACAGACGAATAGAAGAGAAGTTTGGTTATGAACTGATTGGTCTGATCTCATTGTTTTTTATAAATATCTTCATCAGTAGAGTTCGGATGAAATCAAATCCATTATGCCTGCAAACAGTCAAACTGTTGAGATCCCTCATTCACAACTGTCATATAGTGACATAATGCAGAGGGATTCCTTTGTTTGCGAAATGAAATCGACTAGCTGATAGATACGAAAATTTAAAAACAATTCCTGGAACACGAGGATATCACTCATACATTCCTACATATGCTGGATCAATCTTAGCTAGACGTTATTCTAACTCTACGGAATTTAGTAATGTAAAATTAAATAAATGATAAAAAATGTGTAAAATATTTATTTTGAGTTAAAATTAAAAATTTATTATAAAAACATATATGTAAATCCAAAAAACACTGTTCATTTTTTAACTCCACTTTTTTTATGATGAAACATTTTAAGGCGTGTTGCAATAAAATTAATAAAAAAAAACAAATCGAATTGGAATTTTTTACCGTTATGTTTCTAAAAGAAAGTGTTCAAGGTCATATAATGTGAATTATTATTTTGCTCTGTTTAATACATACATTTTGAGTTATATAACATTAAAATCAGTCCAGTAGTTTTGACTGTAGAGCCATTTCAATACACCAGGGTCGAGCAATTTCTTGATTTTTCAACACCCTGTATCTTAGACAGGGTTAAAAAAAAAACTAAAAACGCAGAAAACTTTTGATTGATGTCAACGAATTCTAATTATACAAAATTAAAACCTCATTTCCAGACCTTGCTGATTTCACGTGTTTTTCATCCGGCATTAAAAATATGTTTCTCCTCGACGCCTAATAAATTCATTTTGTTAAAATTTTATCCGGAACTCCAAGAATTCCCATTGCAATAGGTAGATTTTATATGAAATCTACCTAAAACAAGCAGCTCAAAGGATAAACTTATATCATATTATTTAGAACATCAGCAGCCAAATTCTGTAACTGTGAAGCGGTGTAGTGATAAATTTTTTATCACTTCACCGTAAAAAAAATCTAAATTAGTGAAATGTTAAAACTGAAAAGTTAACACTGACTTTTGGTTAGTGATAAAATAAAATGAATTCTTTTGTTGCTAACGCCATTATGTCAAAAAACACAATTATGTTAATCACCAATGTGATTTGTTTATTTAAGATTTCAAAATAACATCAAAAATTTTTTTTCAAATTTAACTTCGAAAATATTTAAATATAGTTAAATTGATGTTTAAATTGTGTTATTCAAAATGATTGGTATTTATGTGTTTTAGACCGTAGTTCGGAATTAATATATCTTTATGTATATACGTATATACAGTCAACTAGATTTACATTTCATGTATCAAAACGCTCATGTTTGTGTTAGGTTTATGTATTGTTTTCTTGAACTTAATGTTTTTTGAAAATGAAACTGGCAATTACAAATAATGCAAGAGCACAATACCATTGAAGACGTCATCGGTCTCTATCTGAACACTTATGCAGGAGTGTGTTCAGAATATTGTTAAAAAGATCGACGTCTGCTATCGTAGTCGTGATGAAAATTTGCCAAATATTACTTTTTATCCAGAACGGTAATATAACATACTTCTAATGAGATATTATAGAATTCTTTCAAAATCTATATTTCTTGAGCAATAGAGGAACAAATTCCTGTTGTTAGATTAGAACTTTAATTATGACCCCACTAGAGTCAAAATAAGTCTTATCTGCAAAAAATAGCAATATACTTGACATCTCGTTTATTTCAGCATTTCTCATAAATATGTCTTTGCATAACTGACGGCACGAATTAATTGAACAAATCTTTTATTTAATCCAATTAAAAATTAATTTCGCTCAACCATTATATTTTGTTCACAAAAAATAATTTATTTTGAAAATAATAAATAAAGGATTTTTTATAATAATTCTATTAAATAAAACAATCAATGGAAATTGTATGCATTGACGTTTGATATTTAGTGAGTCGCCTGCTTACTATAAGATTTTTTAACACTTACATCGCACATAAATTGCATATAGAATCGCAAAAAATGTTAAAATGATAAAAATTTGGTGATAAAATCGAAATAAAGAAATTTTTAACACTTTACCACTTCACAGTCACAGAATTTGGCTGCAGGTGTTATAATTATATCACAAACAACGATCTACTGTATCGCTTTGATATGATTAAACATTAATTTTAAGGTAAATGTATTTTTGAGCCATATAAAGTAAAAAAGTTTTTAGAACACATAACCGCATAACTACTTTAAACCCAATTTGTTTAAAGTTATCATAAGACAAATTATTGGAAAATAATATTTTTAAATTTCATAATCTATTCTTTTAGAACTCATGTATTCAAATTTAAAACATTAAATTGATACAAATTTTAATACATAGATTTTGAAATTTAAAAATATTTTTATCCTACACAACCAAATCAAATTAAATCAATTTCTGACCAAAAAAAATGGCTAAAGTCAACAACCTAAACATATGGTTAAAGTGCATTTGAAAGATGAAAAATAAATCAAATATCAATCTATGTAGCCAACAACAACAACGCGTAACCCAAATTCTTCAAAAACTGAAAAATTATTTTGACCATTTTTAACTTACAAAAACAAACCAAAATTATCAATGAATTCTAAAAACCTTTATATAAACATGTCAAAGGAAACACTAATCCATGCGAGTTTTTTTTTTAATTATTAATTGTATTTTATCATCGTATTTTTTGTTGTCTCATTAGTAAAATAGAATATAAAGCAAAAGAAATTTCAAATGCATATAAATGTTTCTCTTTTTTTATTTTGATTTGTTAAAGTATAAGTACTTTTTATCTCTGTTTAGAAATTTATTTCAAAACTAACACGAAACATCAATACGTTGCCGGAAAATTATAACAGATCAAAAATTAACATAATTTAGTGAAAAGATGATACACTCAGCAAACTACTCAAAATCATCTCCATTTAGCGTTTCGAGAAAATATTACAAAATCACAAATTCATATTTCTTTCAAATTCCAAAAATATTGTAAAACTTAAATAAAATCAAACTTTTTCAAAATTCCAAAAATATTCCAAAAATTAGAATAAAATCAAATACTTAAACTTTTTTAAATTCCATTAATATTCCAAAAATTCTTAAAAATCCAAACTTTTTCCAAAATTCTAAAAATATTATAAAAATTATAACAAAATCAAAAATTGAAAAATACCAAAAACATTCCAAAAATTAGAATAAAATCACATATTTAAAGTTTTTCTAAATTCTAATAAAATTCCAAAAATTCTTAAGAATTCAAAGTTTTTCCAAAATTCTAAAAATATAGCAAAAATTATTACAAAATCAAAAATACAAACTTTTATCAAAATTCCAAAACTATTTCAAAAACTATAACCAGTTCAATAAAACCAATTCATAAAAACATAAATTTTTTTTTCCAAAAAATTGGCTAAAAAAATCAATGAAATCATTTTTGACACGCTTGACATTATTTTTTTGACAATCTTATAATGCCATAATTCTCTATAATAATAATATATTTTCATGCATACATATTATTAATTTTATTTTTTTCCAAAAAATTGAGTAAAAAAATAAATAAAAATCTTTCTTTTGACACACTTGACAACATTTTTTTGACAAACTTATAATGCAAAAATCTAGATTTTGGTCTCCCATACCAATCCCGATCATCAAGATTTCTCCAAATTCAATGTTCCTACTCGTAATCACTTAAAATGAACGTTTTTTAAGCAAAAAATATGCAAATTTCCTTGTTTTGACACACTTGACGATTTTTTTGACACGCTTCCGGTACAGCTATCGAACACATCGTCCTTTCGGCTCTTTCTATTGAGTAATCCTATTTTTAGAAAAAAAAATTTTGAAATCCGTTCAGCGGTTTTCTAGATTTCGTAGGTTGTGACGGACGGACGGCGGACGGCCGGCCGACAGACAGACATACATTTTTGTTTGTTGCTTTTTTAGAATCAGTAGGTCCTAAAACGTCGAGAAATGCCAAAAAAGCATGGGTAAGAATTTCACTTTGAGCTCATGAATGTAATCTCAGGTCTTTCAGACCGAAGTAATTATATCAAACACGACCAAATGAATCAATTTAAATCAAACTCTGACCAAACTAAATTGATATATTCTAAAATCTAGTCATCGACCTAGGACAATAAAAACTTAATATAGTTCAAATCCATTTAAAAAAAGATGAAAAAATAAATAAAAAATCTTGACAACAAAACAAACAATTCGTAACCCAAATAACAAATTCAATCATTTGCTTCTTCAATATACAAAAACAAAAAATTATGATCCCAACACAATCCTTAAATTATATATTTAAACACTCATACATACGAGTACTTAAATTATCAATGAATGAAATTATATTTGTTAAATATAAAAAACTATCATCTCAATACAATTCTTAAATTATATATTTAAACACTCATACATACGAGTACTTTTTTTTATTTTCTATTTTATAATTATCGTATTTTTTCGTATTTAAGTAAAAGTAAAATAGAAAATAAAGTAAAATAGAAAATAAAGCAAAAGAAATATTTCTCTTTCAAATATAAATTCTCATTTTTTTATTTTGATTTGCTTTGTTTATTGTTTCACATAAGACAGAGAGAATGCAATGTATAATTTGTAAAATTTGTATATTGCTTAACCCTTCATCTCTGGTTGTACTTTTATTTGTATTATCAGCATTCCATATACAATTTGTGTGAATAGAGGCATAGACAAATAATAATATAAGACAAATGAAGTAGAACAATATATTCTCTCACTATTTTTATTTTGTTTCAGGATATTAACTATCTAGTGACACCTGTACTCAAGTAGATGATTCGTAATATTTAAAATTAGTGTTATATGAGTATAAAGTTTAACGTTTTTGTTTTTTGGTTTCTATTTATTCTTATATCTTTATGATTATTATTGTTTTTCTAAATGTATTTGTGTAGAACGTTTAAAAAAAACCATTTTTTTTAACCAGATTTTTTTTCGAAAGGACAAATATTTTTTGTTGTAATTTCGTATTGTTTTACGTTATGTTATGTTCGTAGTCGTGTGAAGTGATTTCAATGAAATTTAAATTATTTAGTTTTTGAAGAAAACTTTTTGTTTACATTTTGTTTTGGGAAGCAATTAAATTATGATAAAGATTTTGTTTTTTTATCGAAAAATTAGACAAAATTTAGTAAAATATTTATTTATGATTTTAGTTAATGAAAAGTATAATCGGTTTTTGGTTTTGTTCGAATTATTTTGAATAATTTTCGGATCAAATTTTATTAGATTTAAAATAATAATATCATTTATTGATACAAGGTTATAGTATAACGGAAGTATTTTGAGTTTAGTTTTTAATTGTTTTTATAGTTTTTTTATAATACAAAAAAATGACAATTTGAAAAATCAGTTGGAAGCACTAGCAGATCTCAGTAATTGGGGATCCTGTTTTAATTGCAACGCTAAATAGATGGTTAACTTAGCCAGCAAGACGCGGTGCGCTAAAATAATTTTACAGGACTAACTATTCTAAGCGAATTAGATAAGCAAGAACTTTATGAAGTCCTCGATGATCGGTTATACCGCCGTTACTCGGTCGTCAGAGCCTCGTCAGTTAACCAGCAGGGGAGATTCAAATGCCGTAAATCTCTCGTAATCATTTTTATTATCATATATTTGATCAATTTCTAAGTATAGAATTTCCTGTCTGGATGTATTGGTTCCGGATCTTCATTAGACAGCTTTTTACATTCTAAAGAGATAATTGCGCCTTGAATCTGTTTAAATTGAGCTAAATCATAATCAAATTGAGAATTTGCATCATTTGCTTTTAACTGAGGAGTTATAATTTTCATATTTGCTATATCGTATCGAGTTGTTAAATTCTCGAGCTGAAGGATACTTTTTATAACTGCCGTTACCTTTAATTAAAGCGAACACATTTTAGAAAAATTTAGAAAGGCGAACACATTGTAGAAAAATTATTAATAATATCTTGATTTAATTGAGCAGTTAATATAAAATTAATATTTTCATTATATTTAAAAATTTCATCGGATAGATAAAGTTATTTGGAAAAAAATGATTTTGTGTGATTTCAAGAATATTTTTATTGAAACTGGGTGAGCATTCTTTAATCGGCAAACATTTTAATAGAGTTGAACAAGATGAAAGATTGAAACCCAAATATCTCAAAAATTGATAATACGAGGCCGATTTAAAGTATAAAGTATGCCGCTAAAAGTCTTTGGTGCTCAGGCCATTTTTTGGTTTTCGGTTTTTCTGTTAGTCTTGTTTTAATGAATAATTTGGGAATATCTGGGACATCATCAAACTTTTTTAAAATAAAATTTATATCCATCTTTTTATCAGATTTTTGGTTTGTAAAATAAACTGTATCTTTTAATACTAAATAATCTCTTTTTGGCTTTCTGGTATAAATTCTTGAATTTTAACAATCTTTTTTTGTAAAATTTTAAACTTTTCTTTAGACAAACAATTTTTACAAAGTAGTAAATGGTCTAGTGATGATTTATGGCTTGTAGACTTTAATAAATAATGCTCATCAAAAGTATCAAGGATTGATTCTATTATATTTGAAAATGTTTTGGGTCCGTAATAACTTTTAAGCATTTTATTGGGGTTTTAATAACAACGAGTTGTGATGTAAAGCATTTGGAAGTTGATGGGAATTCGGAATTGATAGGAATATTTGTTTTCAGTAATGAGTTTTTCGTAAGCGTAGTATTGCTGTAACTTTTAAAATTGGGGTTGGGTGAAAAAACTGATAAAGGAAGTTCATGATTTTCTGCTGAAAGCTCAATATTTACAGATGGAAAACAATTTTTTTATATGATATCCTCCTGGGCCAAAATAATACGATGTAAAATGACGTCTATATTAATATAATGGGTGTATTAGTTTATTATATTAAGTATGTTGAGCTTCCTCTTACTACACGTTAAACATCATATTATATATTTTTTGACACATTATTTATTTGGTTATTTATTACATTTACTTAATGTAATTACATTGTAACACATAACAATATATAACACTGTATAACTCAGGCCACTATTTGAGTGAAACTTTCTCTATTAACAACATCACGTACACTGAATATATATTAGTTTTATTCTTTCAATTTCTTTCGTAAGAAACTGCAGCGTCAGGCGCTTGGAATATGATATGATTTTATGAATATACTTTAATGCTGATAATGTTATTAAAGTATAGTGTAACCCTTATGGTCAATCACTACACGTCTACATAAGAAATGATTACCTTTATCTAAATCGTTTAGGTTTGTTTTTTTAATCCACAGATAAAAGTCATTTGTCCCAAATTTTGAAAAATAAACAAATTTTTCCTCTGGATGAGTTTCACTAGACACTTCACAATATTTTAAAACACATCGTTTTTTAAAGTTATTTTTCATTTTATTTAGAAAAATTTTCTCTTTCGTAAGGTAATTAAATAAAATAAAATGAAATGAATCACAATCGTTTAAGATTTGGCAATTTAAACAATTTTAAACTTAAAACAAATAAAACTTTGAAAAAAAATACATATGTATATTAAACTGTAAGTTCAACTACAGTCAACTCTCTTATAACGCGATTAATTCGTCCCGCGTTATATGGAAACCGCGTTATGAGAAACAAAGAAATATAGAAGAAAATCATATAAACTTACATCGCGTTATATGGAAGCCGTTTTCTCGCTATATGGAATACGCGTTATGAGAAACTGAGAACTAATATAAATTCAATGATTTCGTACCGCGTTTTATGGAATCTTAGAAATAATTAAATTTTACACAAATAAACCTATATAGAAGGAAAATCGAATAAAGACGCCGATAAAATAAGAAATTTGAACCGAACCATTTTCGATTTTTTTGAATCTTCAGTAATCGTTAGTATAATTAAAAAAATTAATAAGTATTTTTTTACGTTTTTATTTTTTTAATAGTTTAGACACAGGGTGGCTCGAAATTTTTTAAGTTTAGCGACAGTCAAAGATTAAAGTTAAATTGTGCTCGAACGGGTTAAACCGTATTTAATACCTTATAAACAAGAAACAGTTCAATAGAATTGGTAAACTTGCTTTTAGTGAATGGCACAAAGTACAAAGAAACACTAATATATTCAAATGCCTTTTTCTCAAACAAAAAGATAGCGCTTGTCTGTAATTTTAGTGTGTTTTTCAGTTTTCTTTAGTAAATAATAAATCTTTAACATATAAGAAAAAAGATAACAAAACCTTGCGTTTTGAAATCACCATGTTGGAAGAACTGAAATTAAAAAAATCATATAAAATATAAATTTTGGTCAGTATTTTTATAAAGCCTCAATAAGTGAGTATTTTTATAAAGCTTTCAAACAAAAATAAATTTAATCAGATCGAATAACCCGTTCGAGCGCAATTTAACTTTAATCTTTGAATATCACTAAGCTTCTTATAAGAAATTTCGAGCGACCCTGTGTCAAAACTAGTGAAAAAATGAAAAATATTAATTTGTTTTATTATACTTAAATTTTATTAAGATAAGTTTCCACAGTTTCCAAAAAATCGAAATTGGTCACATTGGTACATCATCGCCGCCAAATCAAGATCGTCTGCATTCTCAAAATGCATTATTAGGTTGTGATTAATTCATGAATAAATTATATAAAATGTCAAATATATATAATTTATTTCGATAATTTAATCATTAATTAATTAAATTTAATTTAATGAAAAACGCGTTATAAGGAGATTTCGTCGCGTTATAGGAGAACGTTCCCAGTTTTCACCACGCGTTATATGGAAATCGCGTTTTAAAAGTGCCGCGTTATAGGAGAGTTGACTGTATCACTAAGATTTTGCAATTTTTACAAACATTGAAATATTTAAAATTTAAAACTTTTTATAATATGTTTAATTAAAACTCTCGTAATTAAGCTTAATTGTCACGAAAATTATAAACAAATAATAGACTCTGGAAAAAAAGTTTAGTTGCCATACCAGTAAAAATACAGAAAAATTTAAAAATAACAGGAATAATCAAATTCAAATTTTTATAAAATTTTAAAATTAAATGTCAGCAATGAATGAATGGGTCCTCAAACATTAATTATCAGTTATTTTAAGGTTTTCTTGCCAATATAAACAAACTGTAGATAATATTATTTTGCCGGTTTTTGTTTGTCTTTCCTGCAGCCAAATTCTGTAACTGTGAAGTGGTGAAGTGTTAAAAATTTCTTCATTTCGATTTTATCATTAATTTTTTATCATATTACCATTTTTGCGATTCTATATGCGATTAGAGTGTTAAAAAACCTAATAGCAAGCCCCGCACTGTCAAACGTCAAATATACATAAAATTAAATGTTTATTTTAAGTTTGAACACAATTTAAACGTAAATTTTTACAAATTTAGATATATATATAACCATTTTAGAAATTAAATTTGTAAAGTTAATCTGCATTTAATTTAGAAATGCAATTTTTAAAAATCAAATCGCATTGACGTTATGCTGTTTTTTGTCATAATGTCAATAACAACAAAAGAAATGATTTCATTTCATTGCCAAACAAAACGTCAGTGTTAACTTTATTGTTTTAAAACTTCACCCGATTAGATATTTTTGCAGTGAAGTGATAAAAAACTTATCACTTCCCCACTTCACAGTTACAGAATTTGGCTGCTGATATTAGTTTTCAGGCTTATATACTTATGTAATTATATTTTTACTTAAGCAATGGAGTTGGACCAATGGAATTTTTACATAAGCAACGGTCTTGGATCAATGGACCTTTAACATAAGCAATGGAAAAAATGGATTTAAATATCATTAACAATTGAGAAATTATAATTGAAATGAGAGGGTTGGGCAACGCTTAAATATATTATACTTGAAAATGTAACTGTAACAATGTAATGTCAATAAATTTCATTGTTCGAATAAATTAATTATTAATTTATTGGTTTGCTGCTCCTTTGTTACGTTTACTTGTGGAATATGGTTGGGTTTCTGTTCAATGTTCAGTTATTTTCTGTCTCGAGTTAAGTATGTGATCGTTTATGTTAGTAAGGATAAGTAGAGAAATGTTATTTAAATTTAAATATATAAATCCCTACAAATGTTTATAGTGACTAATTTCTAACTAATTTCCTGTTTTTTACTAACCAACCCTAGCCAAATCATTTTCCTTACCAATCTTATCCAAAACCAGAACCTATTCTAATCCAAAATCCCAGGGGGTGCAAGGAGCTATCCATAAGTTAGATCAAACGCCATCCTCACCTGCCTGCCGTGCACCCTGCTTGTAACTGACGAGGCTCTGACGACCGAGTAACGGCGATATAACCGATCACCGAGGACTTCATAAAGTTCTTGCTTATCTAATTCGCTTAGAATAGTTAGTCCTGTAAAATTATTTTAGCGCACCGCGTCTTGCTGGCTAAGTTAACCATCTATCTAGCGTTGCAATTAAAACAGGATCCCCAATTACTGAGATCTGCTAGTGCTTCCAACTGATTTTTCAAATTGTCATTTTTTTGTATTATAAAAAAACTATAAAAACAATTAAAAACTAAACTCAAAATACTTCCGTTATGCTATAACCTTGTATCAATAAATGATATTATTATTTTAAATCTAATAAAATTTGATCCGAAAATTATTCAAAATAATTCGAACAAAACCAAAAACCGATTATACTTTTCATTAACTAAAATCATAAATAAATATTTTACTAAATTTTGTCTAATTTTTCGATAAAAAAACAAAATCTTTATCATAATTTAATTGCTTCCCAAAACAAAATGTAAACAAAAAGTTTTCTTCAAAAACTAAATAATTTAAATTTCATTGAAATCACTTCACACGACTACGAACATAACATAACGTAAAACAATACGAAATTACAACAAAAAATATTTGTCCTTTCGAAAAAAAATCTGGTTAAAAAAAATGGTTTTTTTTTAAACGTTCTACACAAATACATTTAGAAAAACAATAATAATCATAAAGATATAAGAATAAATAGAAACCAAAAAACAAAAACGTTAAACTTTATACTCATATAACACTAATTTTAAATATTACGAATCATCTACTTGAGTACAGGTGTCACTAGATAGTTAATATCCTGAAACAAAATAAAAATAGTGAGAGAATATTTTGTTCTACTTCATTTGTCTTATATTATTATTTGTCTATGATAGAGGTTATTTCTCTCTATATATGTTTCTCTATGCAAATACTATACAAAGAAGCACTGCTTATGTATAATCAAACATGGATAGCAAGTATGATAAACAAATTAATTAAAAATGTGGCCCTTAGCCGGAAACACGTTTGCAAACAGTTACAATGCATTAATACCAATAAATTTATAATATATGCCCGCCCGCAGGAACATATGTAAAATTTTAAATTTTAGATCTATGGATGTGACAAAGCGGCCTACTATAGGACCTGCTATTGGCAAATCAGTTAACGTGAGATATTGTAAACTACCGACAACGGCAGTAAGATATCACTTATATTAAGGGGATAAGTGATATTTTAGGTGTGCTGGAGGATGTACTTTTTTCAATCAACGATAGTACCCTGTGTCTTAGTTATGGATTATTCTTTGACGATAACGCTCTATTTTTTTAAAATAAAATGTGTTGGGTAGTAGGAATTAGAATGTGTGTCACAACAACACATAAGAACATGCTTTCTAAGGTGTTGATGCACGTAATTTTTTTATTTTTTAAAAGAATGAACTTTTTGCTTGCTCGAACAAATGAGCTTCCATATAATTATTAAATATGCTGGCTTGAAGTAAACAATGCGTTATATCGTCTTTGTATATGCTTCTAGCACTAGGATAATTAGGAACCTAATTTTAGCTTTGTTCCTGCAAATTTGAAAAAAAAAAGTATATTGTTTTTATATCCACCATCCTATCATGAGATATTGCCCTATATCGTACATTATTATGTGAAAGGATTTATTATTAAGTTTTCCATTCTTTAAGAAGAATATAAAAAAAAGAAATTTGCGTCCATCAACGCCTTAAAAAGCATTATGTTGTAGAGCCTATGTCTTAAAAGGTTTATATGTGTTGTTGTGACACATATTGTAATTTCAAATATGTCACATATTTTGAAATTGCACAAACTTTTTTGAACTTCCGTGAAAACAAAGATGTACAATGTCATTAAAGCTACAATTTTGAGGGGAAAATTCGAAGAAGAAGATGTAGCGTTGCCACGATAGACAGGCCACATATTTCAATGATCCCAACAGATTCAAACGTTTAGTTTCCAGTGCAGCCTGCTATTGCAATTACCATCAACAAAGCACACGGACAGTTACTGCAAGTATGTGGACTAGATTTGGAGAATCCGTTCTTCTCACATGGACAACTATATGTGGCTGGCGCGTTAGGAAAACCTTCTGATTTATTCGTGTACGCAACAGACGGAAAACAAAAAATAAAGTGTACCCACAAGTACTCGAATAAATAAATAGAATTAAAACTCCATATTAAAATAAATAAGTTGCAATAAAAATGACACAATGTTAATTTAATGTTATCTTTACGAGTTTTCTCGAGTTTTCTTTCTTATGAGATAGCGCCAATATGCGACCAATGTTAAATAAACAAAACTTTTACGCTATTTGGTGTAAAAAATAATATTTTGAGAGATTTTGTGAGTGATTAAGATCAAAGTAATTATTGTAATTCACTTGAATTTTGCAATTTGACAGCATTTTTCATTTTCATTTCTCAGAAAAACTTCTATAGAAAAGTTTTTGTGTGTTTCGTGTCGGGTACAAATACAATGCATGAGCACTGTGAACATTTGTGAATCTATTTTTGTTCTGTATAATGTTCTATATAGAGATGAGTGTTGACACACCTCTACTAATTCAACAAGTCATTTAAATTTTTTTATAGCTTACTCGAAAACTTATTTGATCGCCAATTTTTCATATATCCGAACTGATGAGCTAAAGTACTGATTATTTTTCATTCATATTTTTAAAACAGAAATTAAAAACTACGCTATCATTTCTCAGTACTACTTTTTGAAATCATTGTTTCTACGTCAACAAAATGTATGTGCACAAACTTTATTTATAAGCGAAGCAAAGCACGCCTGGTCCTGCTAGTATTTAAATATAATGTTGGCCCAATTCTAAAACAAATAAATCGAATTCATAGCTTTATAATGTTTTATTCAATTGTATATGGGCTAGTTAGTTAGTTATCGTTTTTTATAAGTATCACTATTGATGAGAATAATATGTGTCTTCTCATTATATCGGTTATCTTGTAAATTGTAAGTTCTATGAACCTGAACTTTGAGATTTGTATAAAACTTGCCTGTCCACAAAAAAAACCAAAATAAATAAACTTGTTTTCATTTGTTTGACAGAACTAAAATGTAAAGCCTTTAAGAAAATCCATCTTTTATCTAGTCAAGTAGAGCGTATTAAATAACATATATGGCTTTACTTCAGTGGGCTTCAGGCTTGCGTAAAAATGTATTTTAGAATTTTTTCACTAGTTTTTTTTGTATAACTTTGAATCATAGCTTTTTTTCATGTGTTTTTCCTCGCTTAGTTCTGAATCTAATTGATCGAAAAACTTCAAATGTCCTTGAAATACTAGAAAAGGAGTAACGATTAAACGAAAAATATAACGACGTGTGAAATACTCATAACCGTATTTATTAATGGTGTGGAAATGGAAAGGGGTTAAAACACCATTTAAAACCTAGGACAGTGGAATATTTATTTATTTACGGGCAGAACCTTTGAACAAAATATACAATAATTATCCATAAAATATGTTAAAAAACAAGAAAAAAAATTAATGAAAAGCCAAAATACAATAAATTATGAAAAAAATTAATACAATACAATAAATAGTAAAATTTAAGAAAAGAGATAAAATTAAATCTTAAATACATATAATACACAATTACAAACTATCAATTATAAATTAGCAGCCTTTTCGATTCTTTCTTTAGACTTTCTAATGAGTTGCAAAAAAAGCCAAAGTCCGAAAAAAAACTATTAAACTCAAAACTAAGCCTAAGCCTCTACTAAAAGTAGTAGAGTTAAATATTAAATTATTGGAAACCACCGAACTATCAAAACAGTAATCACTACTTCTCAAAATTCGAGATGGAACTTTTAACCCAAACGAGAATTATAGATTTCCACAATCAAGAAGCCCATTTAGAATTTTATATAAGAAAATAATGTCATTCTTTAAACGGGCTGTCTCAAACGGGCTGAATATCATTTGAAATAGTACTTAAAATAAGAAACACAGCAATTTTTTTCCAATGAGTAATGCTGCATAATGTCTTCAAAGTCTACGTGCTCCTTACCTGAACGTGTGTTAATGATCCAGGTGTGAGATGGGTCACGAAAAAAGATTAGCAAATAGGCTGGATCAAGGTGCCATCCAAATCCTCACCGAATAGTAGCTTGACTTATTAAAATAGCTTAGTCGTGAACGAATCCACCTAGTGACCTCCAAATAAATTTAAAGCGAGCTCCAGGTACATTTTGCCTTACCACATTATCAGGGCTGTGTTGTGGTGGACATAATTATCCCTTGAAACTCGTGGAACAAAAATGATAGATAACGAACTCAATGAGTGCATTAATAAATATGGTTTTAAGTTTTCTTTCAAATTTTGTTTTTTTTAAATTTTGTTTTCACTTGTTTCTGTTTTCTTATCTTCATCCTACCATGAAATATTGGCCTATATCATATTTTGTTATATGATAGGATTTACATATTTTACAGATTTTACATATTTTATTTTATAAAATTCAAATAATGTCAAAAACATATCGCCTATTTGACAAAACATTCAAATTACAAATTCAAAATAGTTGTGCATTGAACGCCAATCGTGACGAACAATATCTTGAGAACTGAATATTCTCTTTCTTACAGACACACAATTGTCTGCAACCTATCCCTATGACGTAACACTAAATCCCAAATATAGGCTTGAATCAACTTTTAAACTTCGTCAAGGGGGCATTCTTTTTACAAACCGAGCAAATTTGAACAAAATCTGACAGACACATTTTTGATTTGGCTAAAATTTTTTAAACAGGTTTTATATCGGAAAAAAATACACATGTGTTCGAGGTTTTTTTTTTGTTTTCGGAAATTATATAGCAGTTCTACATTTCGAGGATCTCGTGATTTTTGGCTTGACGAGTTATTTTCAAAAATTCATAACTAAGGTTCTATTAAAGATAAAAACTTCTAGCTTAATTTATGTTAAAATTAAAAGATGTTTGTTTAAAAAAAAATTAAAGTAATAAAAGTTATTAACAAATCCTTATTGTTATAAACAAATAATATGTTCAAATCGATCTTTAGTAATTGCTTCACCCACGAAATGAGGTTTTAGTATGACCATCGTATTCTACGTTTCATTTCCTATAAAATAAATATTTTTAGTTAATAAAGAAATGGTTTTTACTGTTAGAAATAAACTAATTTATCGATCGCGTGACCACAACAAATTTCATATATGGATATTCTTTTACAAACCGAACAGATTAGGACAAAATGTGACTAAGACATTTTTGATTCAGCTAAAAATTTTTTACGGGTTCTATATAATCAAAAAGATATACTTTGTTCGAGGATTTTTTCTTTTTTTTTAGTGGAAGTACAGCGGATCTTAATTTCGAGAATTTTGTGATTTTTGGCTTGAAGACTTATTTTCAAAGATTCATAACTTCAGTTCTGGTAAATATAGACACTTTTTGTCTGTTTTATTTTAAAGCTATCATACGCTACAAAATTTAGGATAATTTGTTTACATAGCAACGTACAAACAACAAATAATTATGTTAAACTTCAAAATATTTATTTTCTTGGCATACCAGGACACATTTATATTATTCTATCTTAGTTTTAAGCTTATTAAGTGAAGCATAAAATCATGTTTGCACCACTGGCGTTACTGGGTATTACGCCAAGTGACATTCACCCCTAGGGCCAGAGGTCCTCGGGCTAGATTACGTCGCTTTTCGGGTGTAATTACCTACATAACGCCCTTGGTACATAAAAAGCTATTACCGTGATTATTTTAGGGGCGGTTAAGTAGCAAAATATACCAACGTTTTATACAGAAACGGGATTTTATTTTACGGACGTTAAGTTGAACTTTCTGCCACAATAACTACAATGTAGAATGAAAATCGAGGTCTGAAAGTTGAAGATTACGCCTGCGGTTCATATCATATTGAAGACCGACGCGAAGCGAGGGCTTTTATTGAACCAAGGGCGTAGTCTTCCTTGCAGTCTGAGTGTATGTACAACATTTTACGCGCAATTGCACAACTTAATTTTAGCATAAATCAATTTTTAAATTTTTTAAACTCGCTAGACATTTTGAAAATTATACTAACCATTCCATGATTTTCTCTATAAACTTCATACAATAATTTATTTGTTTGTTCTAATTACTTCGGTCTGAAAGACCTAGGTATTACATTCATGAGCTCAAAGTGAAATTCTTACCCCCCCCCCCCCCTTTTTTTTGGCATTTCTCGACGTTTTAGGACCTACTGATTCTAAAAAAGCAAAAAAAAAATATATGTCTGTCTGTAGGCCGTCCGTTCGTCCGTCCGTCCGGCCGTCACAACCTACGAAATCTAGAAAACAGCTGAACGGATTTGAAATTTTTTTTCTTTCTAAAAATAGGTCTACTCAATGAAAAGAGGCGAAAGGACGATGTGTTCGATAACTGTACCGGAAGTGTGTCAAAAAAATCGTCAAGTGTGTCAAAACAAGGAAATTTGCATATTTTTTGCTTCAAAAACGTTCATTTAAAGTGATTACGAGTAGGAACATTGAATTTGGAGAAACTTTGATGGTCGGGATTGGTATGTGAGACCAAAATCTAGATTTTTGTATTATAAGTTTGTCAAAAAATGTTGTCAAGTGTGTCAAAAGGAAGATTTTTATTTATTTTTTCACCCAATTTTTTGGAAAAAAATTAAATTAAAATTTTGTTTGAAATGAAATTTTATTATTATTATTGAGAATTATGGCATTATAAGTTTGTCAAAAAAATGTTGTCAAGTGTGTCAAAAGAAAGATTTTTATTTATTTTTTTACCACATTTTTTGGAAAAATAAAATTAATTGTTTGTACGACATGAAATTTTATTATTATTATTGAGAATTATAAGTTAGTCAAAAAAATAATGTCAAGTGTGTCAAAAAAATGATATCATTTATTTTTTTAGAAAATTTTTTGGAAAAATAAATTCAGCTGTTTGTTTACGTTTGAATTTGTTATAGTTTTTGAAATATTCTTGGAATTTTGGAAAATTTTAAATTTTTGATTTTTACTGCATTTACAGCGACATAGCAAATTAGTAGATGTAATTTAAATCTTAGTTGAAAACACTTTTTATTTTAAAAGCTTGCAACTAATTTGTTATCTAGGCTTACACCGAGAAAAATAATTGTATATAATTAACGAATTCTTGCATTGGCGCTAAGAAACATTATTTCGTATTTAGCTCACGAATAATTCATTAATAAAATATACGTGGGTTAATCAAACATCAAAAATTGTTTTAATGAAACGTTTTTAAATTAAAATAAATTTCTTCAAACTATAATTCAGGACCTTATTAACTTTGTTTTATTTTAAAGAATATTTATTAAAGATAAGTTTATGAAGCATTCGTTATAATAACGAAAGTTACTTAAGTTAAAATTAATTGTTTAACAAAGTTTATTTAACGTAATTATGTTTTCATTGAAAACAAAAACTATCGTTAATTATATTTAATAAAGTTAATTAACTAAATTAATTAACCATACAAATTAGAATTAATGAATTTTCTTATTTGCATTCTCCTTTCGTTGCCCAATGCCATCTATGCATTATTATTCAAAGTATTTTATACATATTTGAAAATGAAACACAAATTTATAATTTAAAATAAAGATAAAGTTTCATATTTCAAAATTAAGATTTTTTTTTTAAATATAAAATTATAAAAATTCATAAATTTCTAGATCAGAAACTAAATAACAAAATATTAAATTATATATGTACGTATACTCGAATGTACATTATATTTTTTATAAAAATAAATTAAATAGAAATGATAAATTCTATTACATATTCATACATAAAACTAAATTTAAAATAAATGTCAAAAATTACTTAAATACTAATAGATTTTTATTTTTTAACTTAGCTATTAATAAATTGACCGCCGGGAATGCATCGTCTCTATATTATAGAACTTAGTCTCTATATTATAGAACTATAGAAGAATTGTTGAATGAACTGCCAAACTGATTTTGATTGTGGTGGATATTCCAAGTCAAACACTTGAAATAATTTAAATACACAATCCAAGGCAGTTAAAGGGATTGCGCATTTGTATCTAATTGAATCACAGTACACGAAGTACTGATTTTTGGTATAAAAGTTTACGCCAATTACAAACAAAAACGGTTGAATCTTACATTTAAGGTTTACTTGGGATTCAATATGTTTATCAACATCCTGCGTTGTTGGCAAGAGTATCAACAACGAATTTTGCGCGTCTTTGATAGTGAACTTCTTGAACTGATTATTCGATGTCTTCTTTTTTGTCGTAGGTTTAATCAATGCATGTAACAACAACAAAATCACACAAGATCGGGCTTCTGTAATTAATTATAAATAAATACGTATTATAAATTTTATGTAAAAACAAATAAATGCACAGTAGTATATTACCTGGCGAAACATTTTTCTGTTGTTTATATTCAATAAACATTTTTTTCGAAAGGGGCTCCACAATTCTGGTATCCATTATTGAGATTATGTCGTTGCAGAACCGATCAAACTGAAGTAAAATATTTTCAGAGTTTGGATACATTTCAAAGAAATCTATATCTATAAGACGAGGACCATATGATTGCGCGTAAGCTGGCCATTCGTTAACAATCGCGTTGATATTTTTGTCACTCACATTTTTAATCCATTTCAATCTATATTTAGCTGACGATACCCATTTTCCTAGAATAGCTTCTAGATTGTTGTCGTCCCTATTATACTTTAAATTTAGGCAAATATCACGTGCGAAATCCTCATCTATGGTATTCAATACTATAATAAAACAATATTGCTAAGTACATATAACTATGTAATGAAGCGCTTTCTCATTGGCGAACCAATGAGAATGGCATAGCAGGCAGCGTACCTAGCGAGATTTATTTTCTTGCCCCAAGCTAGCTTCAGCCCATGGGAACGATAAAGAAACCCTGCTACTTCAGCACAAATACAGAAATGTACGCTATTTACGAAACTTTTCAGAAATGGAAAGAAATACAAGTGGAAAAATGGAGACTCTGGCGACCCCAATTGCGAAAGACCCACGATCAACACGCCCAACCCCTACATTCACTCTCAGACGCCCACACACTCACGCGTCACACATTCACCCACACATTCGACGACTAACACGCCCCCATTCAATCACTGACACGTCTTTTCACACACATTCACACTCCTACGTTAACCATAAACCGAATAAGTGTACTCACCCCATGATTAAATCCTGACCTCCTATCCGGTTTGTATCAGCCTTCCATCAGTACGGCTGCATGTACGTTGATCAAAAAGAATACGGGGTCGCAATCATCAAAATCGTTGAATAAATTTGTAAACAAAATCGTGGAGTAAATTTGTACACAAAATCGTTGAATAAATTGGTTATCAAAACGTTGAATAAAGTTGTACACAAAATCGTTGAGTATATTTATTATCAAAATCGTTGAATAAATTTGTAAACAAAATCGTGGAGTAAATTTGTAAACAAAATCGTTGAATAAATTGGTTATCAGAAACGTTGAATAAAGTTGTAAACAAAATCGTTGAGTATATTTATTATCAAAATCGTTGAATAAATTTGTAAACAAAATCGTGGAGTAAATTTGTAAACAAAATCGTTGAATAAATTGGTTATCAAAATCGTAGAATAACTTTGCTATCCAAATCGGGAATAAATTTGGTAGCAAAAACGTTGAATAAAATGATGAGTAGAAACGTTCAATAAACTCGCCATCACCAGCGGTGAACAATTCGGTATTTACAAACGTTGAATACAATGACAAGTAGAAACGTTAATTAAACTCGCAATCGTTGGATAAATTGGTTGAATAAAACGGTAATTAAAAGGGTTGAACAAATTTGTACTTATATACGTTGAATACGTTGGTGATCATCAGCTTGAATACTTTTGTCGTTGTAAACGTTGAAATAAAATTGTATTCATAAACGTGGAATAAATTTGTACTTATAAACGTTGAATAAGTTTGTAATTGACGGAAATAATTGTACATAAAAAATGTTGAATAAATGCGTAATTAAAAATGTTGAACAAATTTGTACTTATATGCGTTGAATACGTTGGTAATTAATAGCTTGAATAATTTAGTCGTTGTAAACGTTGAAGTAAATGCAAAGATGTTGTGCTGCAATAGATCAGCGATTATTGTAGTTGGATACTCATATTATGGAAACGTTGTGCCTCACAACCACTCAGGCCACTACGCATGAAACGATATCATTAAGTTGTAAACTTCCACATATAAATTACACATGCATTTATTTATTTTCTAAATTTTTGGTATTTAGTACACTGTTATGTTAACTCAATTTAACCTAGTAATTCAATTGTTTATCGTAATTAAAATTAGTAACATTTAACATATTAATTCCACAGTTTTGTTGTTGATTTTGTACAATTTTTTTTTTCTATTGGACCCTTAGGGGGCAACGACACTTATCTTTTAATATTACAGAATCTTATATGAGAGTTCATACGGTTTTAATTGTTTTAATTTGTTTATAACACGGATCTTAATCCACAAGTACCAAATTGGAACGTTAAATATCACAGAATCTTGACTATCTATCTTAACTACGAATAACATTCGGGTTTATGTTACTGTTAAACAGCATATCACAGAACAATAGGTAAATTTATCAATTAACGTTTTATAAACACCGTTAGAATTTTGTTTCCGGGTAACGGAACAACCTAATTAAATTAATATTACCTTTGACTATCGTACTTGAAAAAAATTTGAATCACCTCCACAATTTAGATTGGCCTCTCGAGATTCTCTTCCTTTTGTTTCGTTAATATATATCACAGCAAAATTCATTTAAATCACAGTAAAATTAAAATTAATTTAAATCACAGCAAAATTAACATTCCACAAAACTATCACAGACGTCAAACCACGACACACAATCTCCAAAACAAAAATGTAATAAAATGAACGAGTATTGTGTGCATCGCAATTTTAAGCTAACAGGGCGGAACAATTTACAGTGGCTTATTATATAGCCAAAATTTTTAGTCTCGCAATAACTCGAATACAGTGTTTTAGATGTAAGATAATTAATTTCCATCAAGTTTTCAATTGTTGGGAACATTTTATAGCTATACAAAACCGTTTGTTAATTGCTATTATTGCACAAAAATAAGTTTGTGATACAAAATACTTCCGATACATCAATAACATTTATCATTGAATTTAAAATGAATTAAATGCAAGTTCGATCGATGTTATGAGGTTTAGGTATTACGTAAATACAATCTACTATATCAGTACAGTGAAGTTCAGTTCCATAACGGAATGATTGTTTGAAGCAAAATATTACATTCATACAAAGATAAATCGAATATTTTAACAAAACCAGATAGTAATTCTTGGTATGTTGACGATTGGAAAAATACGCACAGCTGTTATGAGGTTTAAAAAACTTCATTGTTTAATTACGGTTGGTGTTTAGAAAATTCAAACTCAAAATAATCGAATGGAAACATAGCGCGCGTCAATTTTAGGGGGTTGTAAGATTAAATTTTAATGTTTACATAGATGATATTTAAGGAAAATTAATAATTAATTCAAATTAATTAATATTATATTATATTAATTAATAAATAAAATTAGTGTAATTGGTTCAATTTTTCTTCAACTATGTCTGTCCAGCCACCGAAAACTTGAGTAAGTTTTAGGAAAAATAAGGAAACTATGGGTTACAGGGACTATAATAAATATGACTAATGATGGTGAATGGATGAGAAACCATTACGAGCCGTACATGTTAATAAAAAAATTGCCAACTAATGAATCTGAGACTATACGAAAAATGTGTTTGATAATGATGGATAAAAAAACTATTACAAGCTACTTATGGTAATCACAAATGACACCAAAGAGTCAGAGACCACAATACACCGTGTTCAAGCATTCTTCCAGGCTATCCATTACAACTATTACAATCTTTAATGTGATTCAACTTTACCGTTCAAATTATTTTCAATTAAGGGTTCTTCAGACCGTCTGAAACGTTTAGGTTTGGGCAGCAGTGACGAATTTCTAAGTTTAGAAATTCTATTGTCCACATGATCCACTGAAAATGACTAAGAAGTCGAAATATATGGACAAAATAAAATTAATTGAAAAAAAAATAAATAAAGATATTGATTTGAATAATTTTGATAAATTTGTTAATAAGCAATTAACTAAACAAAATATCCTAAGACGACAATATTCCAAAGTTTTATAAATTAAATGTTTGTAGTTGTAGATATGATAAGTGGTGATAACTATAATCATGCTAAACTATGAACATAAAGTACATACAATAAAAATAATTATACCTGCTTTAATTTCCAGTCCGAATTTTTTTTTTTAATTTTTATGCGTGTCCCTAGTGATTCCCCCAAAAGTAATTTAGTGATGTCTTCTGTTTTTAAAAGGAATAGCGCTTCTTGGTCGATATTATTATCTTAAATAAAAAGTTAAATAAATGCACTTGTAATATTCACCTTCTGTTTTATACATTCGTTAATAGTATATCCTTCCACAATACATGTAAAACATAATAAGAGCACCATGAATAATAAGAAAAAATGGTTTTAGATGCCGTTATTTTTATGAAACGTTATAGTTAATTTACACGAACACACACACTTTGTAGGGAATATTAAAAAAGTATTCCTTTAGATTTTCCATAAATAAACATTTTACTTACCTTTGAATTTTTGAATAATTGTTTCCGCAATATTCCACTCTTTTAACAAATTGACTACAATTGTACAAGAATCCATAACACAGAAAAAAAATTAAAATTGTAAGTATATAATTTATTTTAACTTGACCACTAGACATTTGAGAGCGTTCTGAGATATTCGGCTAAAAATTACGACGATAATTTTTTTTTGCTGTCAGATATTTTATTTTTGATTCATACAAACTATGGTATTCAAACAGTAGGCTTTGTTTTTGCTGTCGGCAATTCTTCTTGTCGTCGATAATTTTGCTTTGTCGTTATGAAAATTCTTTGTTGTCATATTTTTTTCTAACAAAATGAAATATAATTTTATCTTAGTAGGCGCATAAATGCTATAAATTTGTAATTTATGTTTGACAAATAAACATAAACAAGCAATCATTTATGAATGAAAACGGACATTTTTATTATTTGCAATTTTACATAATTTTTTATAAGCTGAATAATTTGTAGAAAAAACTTTATTTAGAAACTAATAATTATTATCTTTTAAATAAAATTATAATTTAAAAAAAATTATCTCATTAAATACCACTCTTCATTGAAATTTTTGTCTAAAATTTTTCAATTTTACTCATTAAATTATTTTTAAGCAACACTGCTCAATCAAACCACTATTTAAACCACTCGTCCTTCGGACTCGTGGTTTATTGTGCGCTTTGATTCGCAGTGTTGCTAAATAATTTAATTCGTAAAATCAAAAAATTTTCGAAAAAATTTCAATGACTCGTGGTATTACAACCGAAAATTTCATTATTTGTTCTTTGAATGTGAAGAATGTTAATTTGGTTAAAGAATATTACTTAAACCAATTAATATTTCATTATAACATGACGAATTTTAATAGATTTCATTAATTTTTTTAAATGTATTATTTTTTAATTAATATAAAGAATATTAGTATATTATCTAGGCATCAAATTTTATGAATTATAATTAATATGATAAAATTTATTTCCCAAATTTGAAATGAATAACGTTACTTGTTTAAACTTTATAATGCATCTTTAAAATTGTTTGTTCGAAATTCCTGTAATGGGGTTCTATGATTAAAATATGGAGAATTGAGGAATAAAACATCTTTCGGCCCTATGTGTACCATGTAGCAGATTTGATAAAAGTTTAAGTAATTTGCGTTTCTGTACAGATATGTATGTATACTAATATGAGTTTACCGAATGCATAAATTAACGATACTGTATGAGTTTAAGGAAAAGATACCATCGTGTTGTGTCCATTTTAAAATCAATTAATAAAAAGCTACATTCAATTTTTAGTTTTAAAAGTATATATCTGTTAAATACATTTAAAACTATAAATTTAATTTACATTGATGTCGCAAAGCGAACGGTTTTAATAGCTAATTTACTATGTTAAATTCCAGAGTCTTTCTTATTTATTAATACAAATTATTGGGCAGGTGTCTGTTAGTAGGTACAAAACCAGAGGTTAAGCGAAATTAATTTAACACTACCTGACTAATTCGTTAAAATTATATTATTAAAAATGAATCATATGAAACTGACCGTTACTTTTTTAAATTTGATCGACAAATTTCATAACGTTTATTCAATGAAATTATATCGTTGTTCGACATTTGAAGCTTTAATTAAATTTCATTAATATAAATATGAGATCATTAAAGATATGTAATATTTTTAAATCATAAAGTTTGGATTTTGTGGCTTAAAAAACATTTTTTTTATTAATGAAACATTTTTATTTAGTTATCATAAAATTCATAAATATTATTATATTTGAAGAATAATCATAGCTTTAACATAATAGTTCCTTAAAGATTTGAATTTGAGTTTAAGTAATTAGTTTGCGTTGCGTCTATGCCAAATTCATGAAAAACTGATCAACACTTTAAAGAAAATTATACAATATTGAAAAAAGTTCTCTACTACAAAACTTTATTAATAAATATAATGAATTTCCTTAACATATTTTTAATGAATGTACCTTCGTTAATAGAATGTAAAAATTTCTCTCGGTGTACTACAATTACAAACGATTCAAATACTTACGATTCAAATTACAATCTACGTTGTAAACTCATATTAAATATGACAAGATGCAGATTATAATATACTATCTATTAATTTGCTATGTCGCTGTAAATGCGGTATTTATTATAATTTTTATAATTATTGTAATGAAGAGCTTTCTCATTGGCGAACCAATGAGAATGGCATAGCAGGATGCGTGCCTAGAGTAATTTAATGCCGTAACGACTAAAGCTCAGTCATCGTGGATTTGATAGATTAATACCTGCTGTTTCAACACAAATGCAGAAATGTACGCAATTTACGAAAACATACAGAAATGGAAAAAAAAATCCAAGTGAAAAAAGAAGACTCTGGCGACCCCTTTTGCGAAAGAACCACTATCAGCGCGTCCAACCCCCACAATCACTCCCATACGCCCACACACTCACGCTTCATACATGCGAACATTCACCCACACACTCATACTGCGAAGCCAGACAATTAAGCTCCAAGACCCACAGCAAATACCGCAAATGGTAGTAATTAAACACAAGTTGTATTGCTGTCATCGGATCAATATGACACAGCTTGTACACCACTGCCATTGCTGGTAAACCGAGAATCAAATCTTAGAGCACGGGAGAACGTCACACGCTATATTGAAAGCCTTCATTATTTATTTTCCTCCCTCCTTATCAATACCATTTTCAAAAATGTTTGAAACCATACGAAATTACCAAAGAAAATTATTTACAGCTCCAAAAAAGTTATACTTTTATTTGTAAGTTAAATAAATATTGCCAAACCAATGTAATTAAATACCTGTAGTTTACAGTTGGTTAATGTATAATACGGTTAATAAATCTGGAACATGACAAGAATTAATTTTTTTTTTTTTTGTTTATTTGGTTTTCATATTGTTTGGGATTGATTTTTAATAAAAATATAAATTAATAAATTTAGGTAATATAATTCAATATAATAAAAAAAGGTATTTGGAAAACTAGATATTACCTCGGAGCAAAAAAATATTTCGATTATAAACATTTCCAAATTAGATTGAATGTGTCTCGCTACAAGCATCGCCAGCTCACACACACACGCATCGACAATCAAGCCCCATTCAATCACTTGTACACCCTTTCACACGCATTCACACCTCTACGTTAGAAAAAAGTAATTAAAATAAACAAAGTTCACTCACCCCATGATTAATCCTCCAGTCTTACGGCCTTAGCCCTCCATCAGCGATGAATCATCCAACAGGTAAAGTAATACGGATAAAATTGTATAAATAATACTCCAATGCTGCGTTGAAATTAACCAGGCAATTGTTGTAGCAAATAATATAAATTTGTATAAATGTGGCGTTGAAATTCGGTTGAAATAGTACAAGAATTGTATATCAATGTTGAGCTGAACTTCGGTTGAAATAGCCCAAAAATTGTATAAAACTGTTGCGTTGAAATTCGGTTGTAATAGCACCAAAATTGTATATAAATGTTGCCTTGGAATTCGGCTGTAATATCATAACAATTGTATATATTTGTGGTGTTGAAATTCGGCAGTAATAGGAAAAAAAAATTGATATAAATGTTGAGTTGAAATACGGTCGTAATGGTAAAAATTTGATAAAAATGTGGCATTGGAATAACTAAGGCGATTGTTGAGATTTGTAGATCGATAATCTTGGATCCAAATAACAACCGGTAGACATTTAATCGTCGATAATACCCACAACAGGTTTCAGCGGTTGCGAAATGTATCACCTTGTGATGAACGTTATGAGAAGACCTTGCAAACGACGGCAATTGTTGCAATCAACAATTAAAATCCCCAACAAAACAGCCTCAAGGACACTTGTATATTCTCGTAACTGGTTGTCGAAATTTGTTATAATTTTAATATATGACGTACCCAAACCTTGAAACAAAACAGCAATTGATGAAATCAACAACAGGTTCCAGCGGTTGTTGAAATACATCACTCTGTGATATATGCTATAGTCAGAATTTGAAAACAGCAGCAACAATTAAAATCACAAACAAAACAGCTTCAAGGACAAATATATATAGTTTTTTTTCTTTGGTTTTTGTTTATAATTTCTGATTTAGTTTAACTAATACAATGAGTGATTATATTATATGTACATATATTTTTTTTTTTATTGAAAACTGAACAAACATATGAAATTTTTCTAGTCACTGACACTAATTGGAAATTGAACTACTAAATTTGAACTAAAAAAAAATGTAGCGTTACAAACATATAGTAATTCTTTTTTTATTCTCTGACACTAATTTGATTTTTACATTCACATAAATTTGTTAAATTAGAACTACATAAACTTGCCTAATAATTTTTAAGAACAATATCGGAATTCAAAGCAAAAATTCAATAAGATCGATATTCACGATGAACAAATAAAAACACAATTGACAACTCATCAATCAATCCAAATAGACCGGAGGAGCAAAAATGGCCCTCACAAATGCATAAACATATAATAATTTTACCTTGTTCACTGGCACTAAATGGAGAAACTCGAACTTGATAATTTGGTTGGATTTTACAAACATTAAATCGGTCTAATTAATTTTAAGAAATAAATGGCGTGAGTTAAACAAAATAAATTCAATAATTTCGCCAACCGGACAGCACAATCGAGATAAAAGTCAATGACAGACTAATTTAATAATATCCGACTAAGAGAGAAAATCGTATAGTCATTTCTTTTATAGTAATTTTAATATCGACAATTCGACAAAGTTTTTTTTTTGAAGGGAAATTTATGTTAATTTATGTTATGTTAATAAATGTTAGTACATTTTCCGTTTCACAAAAAAAACTGTTTGTTATTTTGTAATTTCCAACGCATTGGGAAAAAATATGCTTATATTAGAATGGATTAAACGTAAGTTCAACCGATTTTATGATGTTTACGTGTTATGAAATAATAGCTTACAACAGTATTACAGTAAAATTTAGATCTATAACGGAAAGATAAAATGATAAAAATAACCATATAAGAAATATAATATGTTTCGAAGACAATTACCAAAACTGATTGCAGGATAATAATTTTTTCTATTGCGACGGTTGGACAAATATGCACAGCTGTTTGAGGTTTGAAAACATTTTAGAGCAACTACGGTTAAGGTCAGGAGAATTCAAATTTTGGTAGTACGGTGAAATAACGCTGGTGAAAACGCAGTGTGAGCCAATAATAGGATATTGTAAAGGAAATATTATTGTTAATGGTTTTATGCTAAGAACAAATTTATGTAACGGAAACTATATGAAAATATGACTATAGATTATGGATGAATGAGAAATGATGTGATCTATGCGTCATAGGTAAAATTGTGAGATGCAAGGAAATGGAAACTACATGAACCTATGGCTGTACTACACAACGTTATCATACTCCAGTCTACATAACATTATGGAACAAGTTTCAATTTTTGATATTGTTATAATTTTTAAAATATTTTTAGAGTTTTGGAAAAAGTTTGAATTTTTGAATTTTTAAGAATTTTTTGAATATTATTAGGATTTAGAAAAAGTTTAAATTTTTGATTTTCTTCTAATTTTTGGAATATTTTTAGAATTTTGAAAAAAAAAATAGAATTTTTAAGTTTTTTATATATACGTATTTTTAGAATTTTGAAAATAGTTTCAAGTTTTGATTTTGTAAGAATTTTTGGTATATTTTTGGAAAAATTTTAAATTTTTGATTTTATTATAATTTTGGAAAAAGTTACAATTTTTGATTTTGTTATAATTTTTGCAATATTTTTAGAATTTTTGCAAAAAGTTTAATCTGTGATTTTGTAATAATTTTTGAAATATTTTTAGAATTTTGTTTGAAAAAAGTTTGAATTTTTTATTTTACAAAACGCTAAATGGAGAGGTTTTTGAGTAGTTTGCTGATTGTATAATCTTTTCACTAAATTATGTTAATATATGATCTGTTATAATTTTTCAACAACGTATATATATGTTTCGTGCTAGTTTTGTAATACATATCTAAACAGAGTTAAAAAATACATCTACTTTAACAAAAAGTTATGTTTGATATACATCGCTGCCCAAAACTAAAAACGTAAAAGTAAATAAAAGTTTTTTGCCGAAAACTATATCAGAATCCCTTCCTCAGACCGAAGTTTTGATATCTCAGAGCTTGAGATTTCAGCTCCTCCATATTTTAATGATTATTTTCACGGCGATTATTTTACGGGCGGCAAAGTAGAAAAATATATTAATGTTTTATATAGCAACAGGCTTTTATTTTACGTGCGTTAAGTTTAACTTTCAGTCTTGATAACTAGGATGTAAAATGTGTTTTACGATTCGTTTGTGCCTAAAAGGAGTTACAATATGTGTCACGCCAGCACATAAATCAAGACCTTTTAAGGCCAAGGTTCCACAGTAACTTGCGTTCTGAGACACTGAGGCAAATACTTTATTTTTGTGTTCTTTGTCTTCTCTCAGGATACTCCTGAGGGTGGTCTAGCAAACCAAAACATATATTGAGTATCAAAAATAACATTTGTTTTTTTTATTAATTAACTTCTAAAGTTATTCTGCGTAAAGTAACAAGTGATCTACATAATGTTATTTGAATACTTACATCAAGTGCCAACGGCAAGCAGTGTAAATTATATGGTTAAATAACTAAACAATAAATGCTAATCATATAATGAAATAAGAAAAGAGCCAATATTTCGTGATAAGATAAAGGAAATAAAAATAAGATAAAATGGCAAAAAGCAAATTTTATAGAACAATCTGCACGAACAAAACTTAAATTGGGTTGACAATAATCCAATTATGTGACGCACTGTTTCCTCAATGATTAAAGCTCAGATATTGATTTGTATGAAGGTATGTTTCATCGAGCTAGTAACAATGTGCCTTCGTCGAGGAATATTCCATAACTAAGATTCGAAAGTACTTACATTGACTAAATAGAGTTCATCCACCAACACCCATAAGCAATTACCTTAGCTATTAATATCTCACTGCTACAGCCAATGGTATGTAATATCTCACATTAATTCGTATGTCAATAGCAGGAACTGGAGTACACGGAGGTGTCACACCGGCAGGGCAGACCAAAAAGGAAAAAAAATTTACAAGTCAACAAAAACTGATCCCTGCATGCGGTTAATCTTGTAATAGATTTCCTCTAAATATTTGCTTACTTGAAAATTTGAACTAAAATGTTATACAAAGCTGTAACCTTAATCCACTAAACTTTAATTGAAAGCCAAATTAAATTAGCTTATTATTATTATTTTTATTAGTATTGAATCTGCTCCGTAAGGCTACATCTACAAATATTTTTCAACATTATATTAAAAGAAAGGAAATGATTATCCATGCCGTCAAATCCTTGTCATAATTTATTTTTTTATGTATAATAATAAACGTCAATAGGTCATAAAGTTTATGTTGAATTTTTGTAGATTTTTAAATAAGAAAAAAAATTATCATGATAAACAATTAGATTAGTTCATGATGATTAATGGTAAAAACATTATTTGAAAAATTTTGAAATTCTTGGCTGCAAAGAAAAACGTAAGTCAAAAGAAATGGTTTCAGATTCTTCGACATTTTAACAATTTTTCTATTGAGATTAATTATGGAATTAATTTTAAATTTTTTATGCTGTAATCATTTTGTCTTGAATGGTTATCAATTTTTATTAATTTCCAATTAATATTCGATGTTTTTTTTAATAATAATATTTTTGGGGTTTTCGAATATGACCTTTTTTTATGACAGATTGGTTGTTATTTTGTTAACGAGATTAAAATTGTGAAGTCTTTTGGGAATTTATTTTGAAAGATTTTTGCAAATTCATTTCAGTCAGTTTGTATATAATAAAGCGATGTTGGTCAAACTAATTATGGTTTGGTATAGCATTGTAATTTTATTTAGGCTGAATCATTGCTCTTATTAAAGAATTTTTCATTAATGTTATCTAGTACAATATTGAACGTTTAATGAATGATGAACGTGTTTTCTGTTTTAAGAATACAAATAGCAACTAAAATTAAGAATTTTACAAATATTGTTCTCACATATAGGGTAGACCGTACTTTAGTAATTTGTAGTGAAATTGATATATCGACATAGGATGTCGCCCAGAACTGTCGCATTTCAGCATGATTTTTTTAACAGAGTCTCTCATTTCTGAAATACCCTGCCACAATGCTGCCGTGCTAAGCACATTAGTGGTAACTTGGATTTTTGACATTTTGAGATATTAATACTTTTTAATTTTCACAGTCACTTAAAAGTACATACATTTAAAGTCAAAAAGTTTTCAAATTTTCTTTGAAGCAGAAAGATAAAAGGTTATTTTATTTGTTAATAGTATAAAATATAATTCAATAGTAAATATGGCCTATCTTATAAATACGTGTGTGGCGTATGTTACAACTAAAAATTTTAAAACTAATTTTTAATCTAGTAATTTTGAAAAACGAAAAACAAAATAAGTTTTAGTTTCTTTCTCAGTAGTAAAATTTTCATGTTATTTCCAAATTTTCGTTTTTAATTAAGCGATGAAATAAATGTTATTAGTTAGTAAATCCTTATATAATTTTTATTTTCCTACATATTAAAGTGTTACTTTATTACTGTGATTTGCGGCTTTAAAGTATCACTTTTCAACTATTTATTTTGTTGTCATAGCTACGTCCAAAAAAGTAAAAAGCATTTGTATTTGTTTAAATTCCATGAAAAATGAAAATTTTTATCAAAGCAACCCTTAAATTCAAAATTTCATTATCCAATTAAAATAGTTGTTATCATTTGTTGTCATAGCTACACAATAATTTGGAAAAAATAATAAATATTTTGTCAAAGGTTACTTGTTCCACATATTTTTATTTTAAAATTTATAAAAATTTATAATTTTAATTTAGAATAAACAACTTTTTTCGGCAAACGGCTGTAAAGTTTAACTTTGCTGCCGCTAGGGAGTTAGCTAAAGTCTTACTTTTTAGCCTGACAGCAAAAGTAACGTCTAGCGACAGCAAAAGTAACGCCATTTTTATTTTATATTGCGGAGGCTGTAAAGTAGCATTTGTTATTTGTTAGTTTGTTATTTTTTCAAACATATTGTATAACCATGACAACAAAAAATAAGTTGATTCTCATATTATGAAATTTTGAAAAGGCTGCTTTGATAAAAAAATTTTATTCATACAAATTTAAATGTTTTTTTCTCTTTTTTGGAAGTAATTATGACGATACAAATTCATATTTATAAAAGTTTGATGTATTAATTTCATATTTATAAAAAATTTAAACGTTTGCCGAAAAAATAGTGTATTTAATTCGGAGCTAAAGTGACTTTTTGTGTTTCGTCTATAATTATTGTCTATAATAATTGTCAAACTATAGACTCAACACAAAAAGTATCACTTTAGCTCCTAATTAAATAATATACTATTCTTAAAATATTTTGCTTGCGGCGAATAAAAAATAGTATATGATGCACGAACGTAAGCTATTTTGGACTTAATGTGGGTGCAAATCTCGGCTAGCGCCTCGATTTGCAAACTCCACATCCGTCCAAAATCTTTAGCTTTACGTCCTAGCATCATAATGTACTATTATCGGTGATAAAACATATTAGCTTTTAATAAATTTTTTTATATTTTATCAATAAATGGTAGTCTATTATAATTGTTTAAAGATACAATTAAATTTATTCAAGTTTGTGGCAAACATCAAAACTAAAATCATTTCTCAAAAAAATTTAAAATTTAGCAGGCGATGATTTCGTTAACATTTATTAAAAAACAAAAAACATATTTTCATTATTCGGATTTTGTTTTTTCCAAATTGTTTAAGTTCTTATTTTTCGTGTTAAAAATGCAATTTTCTAATAAATTATATTGCATCGCCTCGCCAATTTGATAAATACAATAAGGAAAACTTTATGTAACTTGTGTAAGTTATTTCGTATAAATACAATTAAACTCTGATATGTTATTGTGTTTTGAGGGAATCTAATTTTAATTTCGTGCTACTTAATAATGGTTCAAGACCATTAGTGAATGTGGAAGCTACTGTACCTGAAGATTTTGGAAATAAATTTAATTTTCTTCATATGGCTGATACAACAACATTTTTTCTGCTGAGTTTTGTGTTTACTTTACGTGAACATTATCAATTATTAAATCATAATGAAGATTCAGCTTAATCAACGCATTCAAAGTAACACATTATATTGGATACAACATCTCCAACAACATCTGGTATCATCATATTCATCTCCTGGAAAATTCAACGCCACTAGCAGCCAACCTCTATATTAAAATCTACCTCCATTCAACGCAGTATCTTCTAAAACTGGTAACCCCGACTAAGAACAAACCTTCCAATAGAGTCAACTTAAAGAAGTATCAAATTTATAATTTAATTCATTTTTTTCTCTTTCTTAATTTAAAGTAGTGCTTGCTTCATTTTGTTTTTAAAAGTTTTATTTTATTATAATATTTTTTTTCACAGTGACAGAACACTCTTCCCGTAGTGATCAGTGATCACATATTCTTCCTGCTAGTTATTTCTACTGTTTAGCCATAATCTTGTTTCCTCCTCGCGACACATTCTTCTTTTTTCTCTCCAAATTCTAATTTTTCGGCTTTCAAGCCATGCCAACTCCTGCTAGTGCGACCATTTTTTTGAACTTTTTGTTTTGTCTAATAATCGATACCATGGGCCAAAGCTTCACAATTCTTTCCTTCGTAAGACCCACTTCATTCTCCATTACCGATTGGCCGAATTAATCACCTTCTTCCTTTATAAGACCCACTCTCCACTCTCCTTAACTCTTGGGCCGAAACAAATTTTATCGAATTTTCTGTTTTTTTTTTACTATCCCTAACGTTACCCATATGTTACCATAACATGACCATCTTCTAACGTTAACCATCTTTCTGTTGACAAAACAGGTATGGTCCTTTTGGATATAAAAATCAGATTTCATCTAATTAAGCAGAACCTCCAAATATATGATCTTAAAGGAATATCCCCAACGTTACCCATATGTTTTTACAACATGAACATTTTCTGACGTTTACCATTTATCTGTTGACGAACAGGTATGGTTCTTCTGGATATTTGAAACGACATTTCGTCGTTAATCAGATATTTCTTCTCAAAACGATCTTTTTCTATTGTACACGTCTCCAAGGTAAACATTGGTCTCAGTCAACTTTGTACTGTAAGACTTTACCATACTTGTGTTACCATATGCACTCCTTTACTTACGCTAAATTTCTGCTTATTCTTGCTTTTAACAGATACTTTTCCTATTTGTACATGCTAGTATTGTCTCAGTCAACTTTGATCTGTCAGACATTTAGTTACTTTTCTGCTTCTCGTATTTTAAATGAACCTTTTAACCTATGGTACACATCTCCACAAATATTGGTCTCAGGCAACTCAGCTCTGTCAGACCTATATCTCCACTTGTGTTACCATAACTCCATAATTGTTCGTTTCTTTTTATTTTCAGAACTCCAATTCGTAAGACCCATAATTTTTTCTCCATCAAATGGTATAGTTTTCTAAACAACATCTCTAAACTTTTTCTTATTCGCTACAACTATTTAAGTTTTCACCGTCGTCTACATAGATATTGCAGAATGTAATATTGCATTAATTCTGTTCTAAAATATTAAATATTGTGATATAAAATATCAAATAAACTTTGAACAAGAATGTTGTTTTTTAATTATCTGTATTATGTGCATTTTTTAAATCAAAATATATATGTATGTACATACATTTGATTTGTTTATGTAATCGGTCATCGTGCATTTCATTGATTAAGTTGAAGACTATGCATCAATTCGGATTAATGAATTACGTTTATAGTACTATTGTTGCGTATATGAAAACTAAAAAATTTAAAAATCTAATCTAGTTGTTAAGAAAACGAAAAACAAAATTAGTTTTTATTTTCGTTTCAAGATTTAATTTACCTCTCTTAAGCTGGAAAGACCACCTGAGCAGAATCGACTCGGACCTTTTGCATTATTTAGTACTTATTTTGTACTAATTTGTACCACCAATAAAAATTTTGTACCACGTGCCGTTACGACAAAACCCATGGCGCTGCTAGCTTAATATTAAGCTAGAAAGACCACCTGAGCAGAATCGACTCGGACCTTTTGCATTATTTAGTACTTATTTTGTACTAATTTGTACCATCAAGAAAAATTTTGTACCACGTGCCGTTACGACAAAACCCGTGGCGCTGCTAGCTTAATATTAAGCTAGAAAGACCACCTGCGCAGAATCGACTCGGACCTTTTGCATTATTTAGTACTTATTTTGTACTAATTTGTACCACCAATAAAAATTTTGTACCACGTGCCGTTTAGGAGAAAACTACCCCTAATTAATTTTAGCCTTTCAAGCAAAGTAGGCTTTTGCATGAGCAGACCCGATCGTCACTTCCAAATTAAAACTATTATAGTTTGTACCGATAAAATATGAACTTTCAGATTTTGTACCCCTTGCCGTTTAGGAGAAAACTACCCCTAATTAACTTATGCCTCAGAAGCAAAGTAGGGTTTTACATGAGCAGACCGGATCGTCACTTCTAAATTATAATCATTATAGTTTGTACCGATAAAATATGAACTTTCAGATTTTGTACCCCTTGCCGTTTAGGAGAAAACTACCCCTAATTAACTTTAGCCTCCCGAGCAAATTTAGCTTTTGCATGAGCAGACCCGATCTTCACTTCTAAATTAGAACCATTATAGTTTGCACCGATAAAATATGAACTTTCAGATTTTGTACCCTTTGCCGTTTAGGAGAAAACTACCCCTAATTAGCTTTAGCCTCACAAGCAAATTAGGCTTTTGCATGAGCAGACCCGATCGTCACTTCTAAGTTAGAACCACTATAGTTTGTACCCATAAAATATGAACTTTCAGATTTTGTACCCCTTGCTGTTTAGGAGAAAACTACCCCTAATTAACTTTAGCCTCAGAAGCAAATTTAGCTTTTGCATGAGCAGACCCGTTCGTCACTTCTAAATTAGAACCATTATAGTTTGTACCGATGAAATATGAACTTTCAGATTTTATACCCCTTGCAGTTTAGGAGAAAATTACCCCTAATTAACTCTAGCCTCACAAGCAAAGTAAGCTTTTGCATGAGCGAACCCGATCATCACTTCTAAATTAGAACCATTATAGTTTGCACCGATAAAATATGAACTTTCAGGTATTATACCACTTTCCGTTTAGGAGAAAACTACCCCTAATTAACTCTAGCCTCACAAGCAAAGGAGAGTTTAACATGAGCAGACCCGATCATTACTTCTAAATTCGAACCATTATAGTTTGTACCGATAAAATATGAACTTTTAGATTTTGTACCCCTTGCCGTTTAGGAGAAAACTACCCCTAATTAACTCTAGCCTCACAAGCAAAGTAAGCTTTTGCATAAGCAGACCCGATCGTCACTTCTAAACTAGAATCATTATAGTTTGTACCGATAAAATATGAGCATTCAGATTTTGTACCCCTTGCCGTTTAGGAGAAAACTACCCCTAATTAACTTTAGCTTCGGAAGCAAATTTAGCTTTGGCATGAGCAGATCAGATCGTCACTTCTAAATTAGAATCATTATAGTTTGTACCGATAAAATATGAGCGTTCAGATTTTGTACCCCTTGCCGTTTAGGAGAAAACTACTCCTAATTAACTTATGCCTCAGAAGAAAAAATGGGTTTTACTTGAGCAGACCGGATCGTCACTTCTAAATTATAATCATTACAGTTTGTACCGATAAAATATGCACTTTCAGATTTAGAAAACTACCCCTAATTAACTCTAGCCTCATAAGCAAAGTAGGCTTTTGCATGAGCAGACCCGATCATTACTTATTAATTCGAACCATTATAGTTTGTATCGATAAAATACGAGCGTTCAGATTTTGTACCCCTTGCCGCTTAGGAGAAAACTACCCCTAATTAACTCTAGCCTCAGAAGCAAAGTAGAGTTTCGCATGAGCAGACCGGATCGTCACTTCTAAATTATAATCATTATAAATTGTACGGATAAAATATGAACTTTCAGATTTTGTACCCCTTTACGATTAGGAGAAAACTACCCCTAATTAACTCTAGCCTCCCAAGCAAAGTAGGCTTTTGCATGAGCAGACCCGATCGTCACTTCTAAATTAGAACTATTTTAGTTTGTACCGATAAAATATGAACTTTCAGATTTTGTACCCCTTGCCGTTTAGGAGAAAACTACCCCTAATTAACTTATGCCTCAGAAGCAAAGTAGGGTTTTTCATGAGCAGACCGGATCGTCACTTCTAAATTATAATCATTATAGTTTGTACCGATAAAATATGAACTTTCAGATTTTGTACCCCTTGCTTTTAAGGAGAAAACTACCCCTAATTTGCTTTAGCTTCGGAAGCAAATTTAGCTTTTGCATGAGCAGACCCGATCGTCACTTCTAAATTAGAACCATCATAATTTGTACCGATAAAATATGAACTTTCAGATTTTGTACCCCTTGCCGTTTAGGAGAAAACTACCCCTGATTATTTCTAGCCTCTCAAGCAAATTAGGCTTTTGCATGAGCAGACCCGATCGTCACTTCTTCATTAGAATCACTATAGTTTGTCCCGATAAAATATGAACTTTCAGATTTTGTACCCCTTTACGTTTAGGAGAAAACTACCCCTAATTAACTCTAGCCTCACAGGCTAAGTAGGCGTTTGCATGAGCAGACCGGATCGTCACTTCTAAATTAGAACCATTATAGTTTGTACCGATAAAATATGATCGTTCAGATTTTGTACCCCTTGCCGTTTAGGAGAAAACTACCCCTAATTAACTCTAGCCTCCCAAGCAAAGTAAGTTTTTGCATGAGCAGACCCGATCGTCACTTCTAAGTTAGAACCATTATAGTTTGTACCGATAAAATATGAGCGTTCAGATTTTGTACCCCTTGCCGCTTAGGAGAAAACTACCCCTAATTAACTCTAGCCTCAGAAGCAAAGTAGAGTTTTGCATGAGCAGACCGGATCGTCACTCCTAAATTCGAACCATTATAGTTTGTACCGATAAAATATGAACTTTCAGATTTTGTACCCCTTTACGTTTAGGAGAAAACTACCCCTAATTAACTCTAGCCTCACAAGCAAAGTAAGCTTTTGCATGAGCAGACCGGATCGTCACTTCTAAATCTGTGAATCATTAAAGTTTGTACCGATAAAATATGAACTTTCAGATTTTGTACCCCTTGCCGTTTAGGAGAATGCTACCCCTAATTAACTCTAGCCTCCCAAGCAAATTAGGCTTTTGCAAGAGCAGACCCGATCTTCACTTCTAAATTAGAACCATTATAGTTTGTTGTAATGGATAGTCTGGACTAATGTCTGAACATAGTGTATTACAGTCGCAGTTTCCTTAGTTGTTGTTTCTTATATTAATCTGTACCGCTTGTAATAGTTTCCCATCCATTCATCATCAATAGTCATATTTCGTATAGTTCCCTTAACCCCTAGTTTCCTTATTTTTCTTAAAATCTAACTAGATCTTCAATGGCCGGACAAACGTATGGGAGAAAGAAAATTGCACTAATTACCTTGATTTATTTATTCATTAATTTAACATAATATTGGTTAATTTGAATTAATTAATAATTTTCGTTAATTATCATCCGTATAACCACTAAAATTTAATCTTGCAACACCCTAAAATTGACGCGCGCTATACTTCCATTCAATTGTTCTCGCCTTACTATTTGAGTTTGAATTTTTTTCAAAACACAAACCGTAATGAAACAACGAAATTTCCAAAACCTCATAACAGCTACGTGTATTTTGTTTCCAATCGTCAACATACAAAGAATTACTATTTTTGCTTTGTTAAACATTTGATTTGTCTTTATATGAGTATTTTGCTTTAAACAATCCTTCCGTTATTGTACTGAACTTCACTGTGCTGATATAGTGGATTGTAGTTTAATAAATGTCCAAACATCATAACATTGATCGAATCTGCATTTAATTCATTTTGAATTCAATTATAAATGTTATGGATGTGTCGGAAATATTCTGTGTCCAAACCTTATTTTCGTACAATATTATCAAATAGCAAACGGTTTTGTGAACTATAATAAGTTCCCAATAATTTGAAAATCTGATGTAAATTAATTATCTCACATCTAAACACTGTATTCGAGTTATTGCGAGACTAAAAATTTGGCTATATAATAAGCCACTGTAAATTGTTCCCTCTCTTAGTCTACTACTTTTTGTAAAATCATCAAGACAGCTGATCGAAAATTTTGACGTTTGGCTCGTTGGATATAGTTTGGGTGTGGTCGGACGTTTGTTTGAAGTGTTAGCAAACATATAATCGTTGGAGGATAAAAACTGGGAAATAAAACGAAGCGGATATGATCTAAAACGCAGGCAGTGAAGGATTATAACCCCAGGTAACGGATATTATCTATTTTATATTGTGCATAAAGCTAACAAACGAACCCGTTCGTCGTGTCATCTTCGATTACCATTTGTGGTTATAAAATACACTATTGAATATGTTAATTACACCTATTTAAACGGTCAAAACCTCAATTTTGTGTTAGTTAAATGTCATGGGCTGTTCTAGTAGTCAAAGGAAATTAGAAAATAAATCATAATTAAAAATATACGTGTTGTTACATAGTTGAATCATGACATATAAATTATGTGTTAGTTCCAGTCCTGGACTGTCCGGTTAATTAAAACAACTCAACCAAATTAGTAATAATCAATCTAATTAATCTTTACATGATTTTAATTAAATAGTTAAAGTGTTTAGTATAAACTTTGTTTCTGTCTTGTAAATAGTGAATATGTCCAAGCAAGGATGCATAATTGTACATAGTTTTTTTGTTGAGTGCAGTTCAATGTCAAGTTAAATTACAGAACTGGTTTATAATACAAAAAGAATTTTGTTTTTATACAATAGTTAATTTATTAAACATAGCTTCTAGTTTAATTTAATAGAGATAAAACAAACTCATATATGTTTGGGTCATTCTATTTGGTGACGTAATTTAAATTAAAACGAAATATTATATATTTGAAGGTTTTAAAAAGAAAAACATGTACTCTCTTCTGTCATTAAGTTTTGGTGACAATGTACTGCATATGATTTCTGTAAAGAAAAATTCAGTTGATAAGTGTAATTTATAACTTATTTATTTTAGTGAAATTAATTTATTAAATAAATAACATGTGTCAATGCCTAGAGAAGAAAGAAGAAAAAAATTAAGTTGTTGTTTCAATTGATTATGCAGAAGGTGTTAAAAGCTTATTCAGAGAAGTGGCCGCATTTCTGTCAAATTAAGTTTGTGATTACGTTGATGTAGTGCTACTAACTAAGCTGTAATTGTTAGCAGTGACACGAAACATCTGCATTGCTGCTGGTGTTAAACGAAATTTGGTTGAACGTCATTGCAAATCACCCTTTACCTCGAAGTTGTATAAGTTTAATCAACGATTTTGATAATACATTTATTCAACGATTTTTGATGACCAATTTATACCACGATATTGGTTGCAAAATTATTTCACCGATTTTTACAATAGCAAATTTATTCAACCATTCTGATACCTACTTTATTCAACAAGTTTGCTGGCAAACTTATTCACCGTTCCTCTTTACAAAATTTTGGGATATTTCAACTGATTATTTACCTACAATTTTTGCTGATATTATCGTATTTTCAACGCAACATTTTTACAATATTTTGGGATATTGCAACTGATTATTTATATACAATTTTTGCTGATATTATCGTATTTTCCACGCAATATTTTTACAATATTTTGGGATATTGCAACTGATTATTTATATACAATTTTTGCTGATATTATCGTGTTTTCAACGCAACATTTTTACAATATTTTGAGATATTTCAACTGATTATTTACCTACAATTTTTGCTGATGTTATCGTGTTTTCAACGCAACATTTTTACAATATTTTGGGATATTGCAACTGATTATTTATATACAATTTTTGCTGATACTGTCATATTTTCCACTCCATATATACACCAACTTGTTTGCTGTTGCTGCCAAATTGTCCACGCACCAGTGGATTATTCGTACATTTATTTTTTTTGTAATACCATACCTGTGGGATGAATCATCACTGATGGAGGGCTAAGACAGAAGGACTTTGAAGGCTGGAGGATTAATCATGGGGTGAGTGACCTTGCATTTTTTTTTTGTTTTTCTTTTTTTAACTTTAATTTGTATGAATGATTGTTGTTATGCGTGGATGTGTGATGGCGTGTGTTTGTGCCTTGAATAATTATAAATAAATAAAACTAAATTTGGTTCTGATACTGATTTTACAACCAACATTTGTTCGTAAATTGTTTGCAGGTTTCATAATATTTTTTTTTGTCGATTGATGGACCGATAAGATTCGTCAAGATGGTTTACGGTTATCCTAGATCGTAAAAACGACCGACATGTTTTGATTCGTATCGGCAGTCAAACTTATTTGATCCTTTTTGTGTTCTTAATTATTTTCATGACCTCGAACCAAGGCTTAACGTTGTTTGTAGGATCTGGTAGTACAATCCAGTTTGATAAAAACCAACCAAATAAAAAAAAAAATTTTTTTGAACACCAAAAAGGCGGGTAATAATAAAACGATGGATAGTCAAAAAGTTGGAAAGTAAAGAATTATAATATTTTACAAATACAATTAAGTTTCATTCTTTATTTAGAGCGATTTTTCGGTCTCCACTTGTGGGTGGTTTTTCTTTGCGATATGTATAAGAAAATATTGGAAAAGAAATTAATTTCGTACGAAAAGATTCAAGATTCAAAACCTGAACACATATATTTATTGATTTAGTTTAAGGCGCTCGTCCAAGGTGTGGATTGGATTTGCCACATACCTACTTGTATGAGGGAGAACTAAGTAAATGGAATTTATTGATGTACATTATTATTTTTGCTAGACGACTTGGAGCAAAATTATCTATCGTTGATATTTAAAGTAACACCATTTAGGTTTCGATGCGAACCAACGCAATTCTGTTAGTAATAAATTTCTTATTTTAAAAAAATTGCACAAGGTTGCAAGTTCCGTGCTTTTGTTTTGTTCAATAACATGGACCATCATTTGTTTAAATTTTTTTTTTAAATTAATGATTTACACCAGAATACTGATGCAAGAAACCAAACCATGAATTCAAAAGTTAGCCAAAGTTAGGTCAAGTTAAAGTACATTATGGACAGCAAAAGTTCGTACAATTATCCTTTATACCGCAAATGGTGTAATTCGGTATCAAACAAAATATCCAAATATTTGCTTTAAAAAGATTGAGTTTGTTTAAACAGGAATTATAAAATAATGTACTCTGCAATTCTCCTGTAATTACAAAAAAACAAACAACCATGACAAACTCCAAATTAATGTTCAACTACTTCGATTTATCCCCAAGTAAACAATTTAAAATTAAATAAATGTTTGTATGTAGAATAGTATGTTTGTGAAGCGTCCAGTGATCGTGACTGAATAGTTATTATATGTTTTTACTCAAAAGTGTTTGATATAATTAGTATTTAATAATATATAAAAGTTACTGCATATAGAATTTCTAGCTGTAACATGTATAAATAAAATTTGACTGAAAATAGATATGCTAAGTAAATAAGTTTATTTTCAATGAGTTGATGGTTTTCTTTAGGAATATATAACTAGTTTAAATAACCAGTTAAAGTCTTATACAATCATTTCTTTTTCGTTAATATAAATATTTTAATATTACTTGTTGTAAGAAGTAAATGTTATTATTACGAAGGTATGGATGATAGTGTGCATGTGTGGGAGGGCGCGAGCGTGTATGAGGAGTGAGAGTGTGAGCGTATGGGAGTGAATGTAGGGGTTGGACGTGCTGATCGTGGGTCTTTCGCAGACGGGGTCGCCAGAGTCTCCATTTTTTTCACTTGTATTTCTTTCCATTTCTGTAAATTTTCATGAATAGCGTACATTTCTGTATTTGTGCTGAAGTAGCAGGGTTACTTTATCGTTCCCATGGGCTGAAGCTAGCTTGGGGCCTGAAAATCAATCTCGCTTGGTACGCTTCCTGCTATGTCCTTCTCATTGGTTCGCCAATGAGAAAGCGCTTCATTACATTGTACCGATAAAATATGAGCGTTCAGATTTAGTGCCCCTTGCCGTTTAGGAGAAAACTACCCCTAATTAACTCTAGCCTCATAAGCAAAGTAGGCTTTTGCATGAGCAGACCCGATCATTACTTATTAATTCGAACCATTATAGTTTGTACCGATAAAATATGAGCGTTCAGGTTTTGTACCCCTTGCCGCTCAGGAGAAAACTACCCCTAATTAACTCTAGCCTCAGAAGCAAAGAAGAGTTTTGCATGAGCAGACCGGATCGTCACTTCCAAATTATAATCATTATAAATTGAACCGATGAAATATGAACTTTCCGATTTTGTACCCCTTTACGTTTAGGAGAAAACTATCCCTAATTAACTCTAGCCTCTTAAGCAAAGTAAGCTTTTGCATGAGAAGACCGGATCGTCGCTTCTAAATTTGAATCATTATAGTTTGTACCGATAAAATATGGACTTTCTCTAACGAATTAACGAATTAACTCTAGTCTCCCAAACAAATTTAGCTTTTGCATGAGCAGACCCGATCTTCACTTCTAAATTTGAACTATTATAGTTTGCACCGATAAAAAATGAACTTTCAAATTTTGTACCCCTTGCCGTTTAGGAGAAAACTACCCCTAATAAACTCTAGCCTCCCAAGCAAAGTAGGCTTTTGCATGAGCAGACCCGATCGTCACTTCTAAATTAGAACTATTATAGTTTGTACCGATAAAATATGAACTTTCAGATTTTGTACCCCTTGCCGTTTAGGAGAAAACTACCCCTAATTAACTTATGCCTCAGAAGCAAAGTAAGGTTTTACATGAGCAGACCGGATCGTCACTTCTAAATTATAATCATTATATTTTGTACCGATAAAATATGAACTTTCAGATTTTGTACCCCTTGCCTTTAAGGAGAAAACTCCCCCTAATTAGCTTTAGCTTCGGCAGCAAATTTAGCTTTTGCATGAGCAGACCCGATTGTCACTTCTTAATTAGAACCATCATAATTTGTACCGATAAAATATGGACTTTCAGATTTTGTACCCCTTGCCGTTTAGGAGAAAACTACCCCTAATTAGCTTTAGCTGCGGAAGGTAATTTAGCTTTTGCATGAGCAGACCCGATCGTCACTTCTAAATTAGAACCATTATAGTTTGTACCGATAAAATATGAGCGTTCAGATTTTGTACCCCTTGCCGTTTAGAATAAAACTACTCCTAATTAACTCTAGCCTCATAAGCAAAGTAGGCTTTTGTATGAGCAGACCCGATCATTACTTATTAATTCGAACCATTATAGTTTGTACCAATAAAATATGAGCGTTCAGATTTTGTACCCCTTGCCGCTTAGGAGAAAACTACCCCTAATTAACTCTAGCCTCAGGAGCAAAGTAGAGTTTTGCATGAGCAGACCGGATCGTCACTTCTACATTAGAATCACCATAGTTTGTACCGATAAAATATGAACTTTCAGATTTTGTACCCCTTGTTTAGGAGAAAACTACCCCTAATTATAACTTTAGCCTCACAAGCAAATTTAGCTTTTGCATGAGCAGGCCCGTTCGTCATTTCTAAATTAGAACCATAATAGTTTGTACCGATGAAATATGAACTTTCAGATTTTATACCCCTTGCAGTTTAGGAGAAAACTACCCCTAATTAACTCTAGCCTCACAAGCAAAGTAAGCTTTTGCATGAGCGAACCCGATCATCACTTCTAAATTAGAACCCATATAGTTTGCACCGATAAAATATGAACTTTCAGATTTTGTACCCCTTGCCGCTTAGGAGAAAACTACCCCTAATTAACTCTAGCCTCACAGGCCAAGTAGGCTTTTGCATGAGCAGACCGGATCGTCACTTCTAAATTAGAACCATTATAGTTTGTACCGATAAAATATGAGCGTTCAGATTTTGTACCCCTTGCCGTTTAGGAGAAAACTACCCCTAATTAACTCTAGCCTCCCAAGCAAAGTAAGCTTTTGCATGAGCAGACCCGATCGTCACTTCTAAGTTAGAACCATTATAGTTTGTACCGATAAAATATGAGCGTTCAGATTTTGTATCCCTTGCCGCTTAGGAGAAAACTACCCCTAATTAACTCTAGCCTCAGAAACAAAGTAGAGTTTTGCATGAGCAGACGGGATCGTCACTTCTAAATTATAATCATTATAGTTTGTACCGATAAAATATGAACTTTCAGATTTTGTACCCCTTTACGTTTAGGAGAAAACTACCCCTAATTAACTCTAGCCTCACAAGCAAAGTAAGCTTTTGCATGAGCAGACCGGATCGTCACTTCTAAATTTGAATCATTAAAGTTTGTACCGATAAAATATGAACTTTCAGATTTTGTGCCCCTTGCCGTTTAGGAGAAAACTACCCCTAATTAACTCTAGCCTCCCAAGCAAATTAGGCTTTTGCATGAGCAGACCCGATCTTCACTACTAAATTAGAACCATTATTGTTTGTACCGATAAAATATGAGCGTTCAGATTTTGTACCCCTTGCCGTTTAGAAGAAAACTACCCCTAATTAACTTATGCCTCTTAAGCAAAGTAGGCTTTTGCATGAGCAGACCCGATCATTACTTATGAATTCGAACCATTATAGTTTGTACCAATAAAATATGAGCGTTCAGATTTTGTACTCCATGCCGCTTAGGAGAAAACTACTCCTAATTAACTCTATCCTCAGAAGCAAAGTAGAGTTTTGCATGAGCAGACCAGATCGCTTCTTCTAAATTTGAATCATTATAGTTTGTACCGATAAAATATGAGCTTTCAGATTTGATACCCCTTTACGTTTAGGAGAAAACTACCCCTAATTAACTCTAGCCTCACAAGCAAAGTAAGCTTTTGCATGAGCAGACCGGATCGTCGCTTCTAAATTTGAATCATTATAGTTTGCACCGATAAAATATGGACTTTCAGATTTTTTACCCCTTGCCGTTTAGGAGAAAACTACCCCTAATTAACTCTAGCCTCCTAAGCAAATTTAACTTTTGCATGAGCAGACCCGATCTTCACTTCTAAATTAGAACAATTATAGTTTGCACCGATAAAAATGAATTTTAAAATGTTGTACCCCTTTCCGTTTAGGAGAAAACTAACCCTAATTAACTCTAGCCTCCCAAGCAAAGTAAGCTTTTGCATGAGCAGATCCGATCGTCACTTCTAAATTAGAACTATTATAGTTTGTACCGATAAAATATGAACTTTCAGATTTTGTATCCCTTGCCGTTTAGGAGAAAACTACCCCTAATTAACTTATGCCCCAGAAGCAAAGTAGGGTTTTACATGAGCAGACCGGATCGTCACTTCTAAATTATAATCATTATAGTTTGTACCGATAAAATATGAACTTTCAGATTTTGTCCCCCTTGCCTTTTATGAGAAAACTACCCCTAATTAGCTTTAGCTTTGAAGGCAAATTTAGCTTTTGCATGAGCAGACCCGATCGTCACTTCTAAATTAGAATCATTATAGTTTGCACCGATAAAATATGAACTTTCAGATTTTGTACCCCTTGCCGTTTAGGAGAAAACTACCCCTAATTAACTCTAGCCTCACAAGCAAAGTAAGCTTTTGCATGGGCATATCAGATCGTCACTTCTAAATTAGAATCATTATAGCTTGTACTGATAAAACAGGAGCGTTCAGATTTTGTACCCCTTGCCGTTTAGGAGAAAACTACCCCTAATTAACTTATGCCTCAGAAGCAAAGTAGGGATTTGCATGAGCAGACCCGATCGTCACTTCTAAATTAGAACCATCATAGTTTGTACCGATAAAATATGAACTTTCAGATTTTGTACCCCTTGCCGTTTAAGAGAAAACTACCCCTAATTAACTTATGCCTCAGGAGCAAAGTAGGGTTTTACATGAGCAGACCGGATCGTCACTTCTAAATTATAATCATTACAGATTGTACCGATAAAATATGAACTTTCAGATTTTGTACCCCTTGCCATTTAGAAGAAAACTACCCCTAATTAACTCTAGCCTCATAAGCAAAGTAGGCTTTTGCATGAGCAGACCCGATCATTACTTCTTAATTCGAACCATTATAGTTTGTACCGATAAAATATGAGCGTTCAGATTTTGTACCCCTTGCCGCTTAGGAGAAAACTACCCCTAATTAACTCTAGCCTCACAAGCAAAGTAGAGTTTTGCATGAGCAGACCGGATCGCCACTTCTAAATTTGAATCATTATAGTTTGTACCAATAAAATATGGACTTTCAGATTTAGTACCTCTGCCGTTTAGGAGAAAACTACCCAAGTAATCGAGTCTGGCATGCCAACTTAATCAACAAGCTCGTTGCGTACGGTTTTCATCCCAATGTTGTGAAGCTGATTCAAAATTTTCTATCCGACCGATACATTTCGGTAACCTTAGACGGATATTCTTCTGAGTCTAAACTAATTAACGCTAGTGTACCCCAAGGCTCAGTATTGTCCCCAACCCTATTTTTGATTTATATCAACGAATTGTTGAAAATCACCAGCAACCCAATAAATAGTTTTGCAGATGATAGTACTCTGCACAAGTCGTTCGAGCCCCTTCCTTCAAAAGGTAAAATGCACGAACGAATTAATCCTGCCCGGAGAGACGCTGCCATAAACGTGAACAAAGACCTGAATAAAGTCGCCGACTGGGGTGACCAAAACCTTGTCAATTTCAACTCCACCAAAACACAGCTGTTGATTGTTTCCAGATTAAAGACCGAGTTCCCCAAAGATATTTTATTTAGTATGTGTGATGAACCAATAGGTGAATGTGAAAGCATTCGTTTATTGGGTGTCACAGTTTCAAATGACCTACTCTGGAACGATCATGTAATGGCGATGGCAAAAAGCGCGTCTAAAAAACTCGGCCTCCTAAATAGATGCAAAAAATTTTTCACTCCATACCAATTGCTCCATGTTTATAAGTCCTATATTCGTCCCTGTATGGAGTACTGCTGTCAAGTTTGGGGTGCTGCCTCTGTTTCCATCTTGGCCCTCTTGGACTCTGTTCAAAAGCGAGCTATACGAATTGTAGGTGATCGAACTTTGACATCAAAACTTGATTCCCTACAACATCGTCGCACTGTTGCTGACCTCGTTGTTTTTTACAAATATCGTCATCAGCAGTGCTCAGATGAAATCAGCGGCATCATGACTCAAACTTATTCTTACCCCCGTTCCACTCGGCAATCGGTTGCCGCAACCAGTGAAACGGTAAAGATCCCGCGCTGTCATACTGGCAGATCGCAGAGAGACTTCTTTGTCCGAACTGCGTACAAATGGAATAGTTTGCCGGAACACTTAGTCTCAGGTGGCTTCAACCCACAGATGTTTAAAAAAAGCGTTAATCTACACCTCAGAACGCCAGTTGTTGTGGGACCCAGGTCTAGACCTAGGTCTTAAAAGGTATTTATGTGTTGTTGTGACACATATTCTAAACCCTATTACACAACACATTTTATTAAAAAAAAAAAAAAAAAAAAAAGTAACATTTTTAGTTCTAAATATGCTCTAAGCGCGTTCCTTTAGCTATTTGGAAAAGCTAGTAGCTTCTATTTTACTTCTTACAGCGTATTTATCATTATTTTAGAATCCCTATAAAGCCAAAATTGGCGGTCTTAGAGCAAACATTTTTTTTATTAGCTGTATAATACTAATTTTTGTGCCTCTTTTACAGTGTTTTCCTCTATAAAACATATTAATGATTTTATCTAAAACTTCCAATAACTAGCTCAAAGATCTATAAAGCAATTTTGGTATTTAAATATTTTACATCAAATTGCCACAAATGATTTTTGTAGTAATTTCTAAAGCAATATTTCGTGTAAAACGAATGATGCCGAAAATATAAATTTTATTTAAACATTTTTATAACATACAAATGTGTTTTTTAAGAACTCTCTTTAAAAAATTATAAATGAATTATTCTCTTTAGAAGTTAATAATTATATAATTTTTCGAATTTATAATATTGGAATTAGATTTCATCGTTAATATTAAATGGTAGATCTAAATTCTAAGCGGGCTTTGCAAATAATCTAAATTTAATAATAAAATATATATTTTCTGAAAATTTATTTCTGAATATTTATATTCACTATAAAATTTCAATTTGTCGTTTTTTTAGCCAAAAAAAACATTTTTAACCAACAGATATTCGGTCCATTTTTCACGAATTATATTAAATTTACAAGTAAAAAAAACTAAAAATTTAGAAATCATTTCTAAATACTTAACAAAAATCATAAATGGCTGCCACAGTTTTTCGTTTTAGTTAATGAAAAATATGGACGACTCAGCCATTTATTTTCTTTGAGCATTTTAACTTTATTTGCATTCCTGTACAGGTACATATATATACTTGCAAATAACCTCAAGCGAGTAGCTGTATATCCCATTTATTTATTTCAAATTAGAGCTATCTACTGTAAAATATACGGAAATTGATTTAAAATAAAGGAACTAGCTCTATTATTGTATAATTTATTTCTATTAGAACTGCTTGATTCTTTGGAAGAGCTGGTTACTGTATTTTATTATAAAATTAAACAGTTAGTTTTCTTCGTGCGATGCGTGTGGTCGACTTTTATTTAAGTAAAATAAAATTCTTATTTACTTCTAAATTAATAAAATTTAAATAATTATTTAAATATAGTTAAATAATTATTAAATTTGTTGATTTAATAAAAATGTTTTATTTTTCTAACAACTTTTATAAAATATAAAAATCAGACCGGTTTCAGATATATATATCTATCATCAGTGAAATTTTTTATATTTATGACAATATTATTTGAAAATTTGTTTGTTTCAAAAAATATGCATACTAAATTAAACATAAAAAGTTTTTTAAAAATAAAAATTGAAAAGATTAAAATTGTAAAATATGATAAGAACAAAAAATGAAGAAAAATATTAATTTATAATTAAATTGTACAAAATATTAGAACAAAATGATAGTTGTTCATTCAAAATTAAAAATGGTGACTTCTTAGTAGCTTTATATATTTCAAACTCTTCCATTGAATCCATGAGAGGACCTTTGTTACAAAAATGTAAAACTTCAATATTATTTTCAAAACTTGTATATGAATGATTTTCATCGACTAGATGTTGAGCAAAAATAGATTTTATATTTTGAATGCTTTTTCGTTTAGGTAAATGTTCTAAAAATCTGGTAATGAATTTTCTACCTGTTTGGCCAATATAAAATTTATCACAGGAATCACAATTTATTTGATAAATGCCAGTGCATTCTTCTAGTTTAGGTTTTTCTTTGAATTTGAAGTTTTTATATAGACTGTTTATTGTTTTGAAAGAAATTTTAAATTTATATTTTTTAAATTGATTAACAATTATGTTGGGTAGTAAATTAGTGTAATTTATAGAAATATATTTTACATCTGTATTAGTATTCAATCTGTTTATAGAACTATTGTTATTTATTCTTTTTGAATTTCGACTTAATATTTTATCAATAATATTTGGGTTGTATCCGTTATTAATAGCAATAAATTTGATTGTGTTTAATTCATTCTGGAAATTTAAATGATTCATTGGAATAGTAAGTAATCTATTTATAAATGAATTATAAGCTGACATTTTTTGAGAATATGGATGGTGTGAGCTAGAGTTAATTGTAATATCAGTTGTAGTAGGTTTTCTATAAATTTTAAACTCAAAATTGTTATTATTCTTTGATATGGTTAAATCCAAAAAGTTTAACATGTTGTCTTTTTCAATTTCAAGAGTAAATTGTATCTTTTTGTTAATTTTATTCAAATAATTTTTGAAAATTTCAATTTGCCGTGAAGTTCCATTAAATAATAAAAATATGTCATCAACGTATCTTGAATATGAAATAATCAAATTTTGATATTTATTTAAGTTAGAAAAAATAAATTTATTTTCAAAATAGTTAAGGTATATATTGGCTAATAATCCACTTAATGGTGAACCCATTGCAAGTCCTTCTTCTTGACTAAAAAATTGTTTGTTGAAAGTAAAATAATTTTGATTTAAAATAATTTTCATTAATGATATTAGTTCAAGAATTTTGCAATCACTTAAAGTTCCTGTATTCTTCAAATTATCTTCCAAAATTTTGATGGTATCAGAAACGGGTATGTTAGTATACATATTAGAAATATCGAAAGAGATCATTTTGTATTGTGGTATTAATTTAATGTTGTTAATTTTTTCAATAAAATCTAAATTATTTTTAACTGAATAATTATTATTAAATATAATATTGGAACTAATAATTTTGGTAATAAATTTTGCAATTTTGTATGTGGGTGCCGTAGTATAATTTATCAGCGGTCTTATTGGAATATTTTCTTTATGAAGTTTCGGCAAACCTTTAAATTCAGGTGCTTTTGCATTCATTTGTTTTAGGCTTAATTTAGTTTTGTAATCAAATAAATTGTTGCACAAATTAATCATGTCATTGATATTTTTTACATATAATTTAGTGGGATCTTTATTTAAAACTTTAATGTGATCCTACTTGTAACCAAATTAAACAATACGCGTAAAATAGTGTAGTGAATGTGATCGATGTCGTTCAAAATAGTGCAAGAAGTGCAGAAGCGAGGTTATGTTCTCACAATCATACCCGAATAATTCGAGGAAAATGGTGTTCTTTGGTACCCACCGAGTAGTTGGAGTACAAGAAAGCGTAATCTTATCATGAAAAATCCCTATGCCAAACCTGATAAATCTACATGGACTGCTAGCCGTTGCTTAGTAAAAAAGAGGAAACTGAAATCGTATGAAGTAGCAGAGCAGCACGAGGAAGAGCTATTAGGTAAAAATGTTACAACGGCAACCGAGGATGACAATGAAAGTGATGGTCAGGATGAACCAACGCATCATAAGAGATTCAAAACTCCTTATGTGTCCAGATCACCTCAACAAAACATTGCGGATATTGTAGAAGAGTGTATCAAAAATGAGCAAATTGTTTATTTACCCCCTATCGCAAGCCAGAAAATTTTTAGTATCGAAGAAGTCCAAGAAATCGAAGAAAGCCCTAAGCATGTAATGGATATAATTACGTAACACAACATGGCAACAATAATATAATGTGGCATAAGGTATTGGAAAACCAAAAAACAATAACAAAAAACCAAGAGATTTTAATGGAGGAATTAAAAGATGTTAAGGGTCAACTTAATTCTGGTTTAACAAAAGTGTTTACTCAAATTGAGAATTTAATGAAAGGAGGTTGGATTGAATCAATGAAAGATTCAAATCCTATACAACGAAGTTTCTCGACATGTACATTTAACAAAGTGGCAACACATGAGGATGCGAAAGCTTTAGACAACGCTTTAAAATCAGAACATTATATGGCGAATATGGTAAGACTGTGAAATGTAATTTAAATTAATATATTTAAATTATATATATATATATATATATATATATATATATATATATATATATATATATATATATATATATATATATATATATATATATATATATATATATATATACATATATATATATATATATATATATATATATATATATATATATATATATATATATATATATATATATATATATATATATATATATATATATATATATATATATATATATATATATATATATATATATATATATATATATATATATATATATATATATATATATTATATATATATATATATATATATATATATATATATATATATATATATATATATATATATATATATATACATATATATATATATATATATATATATATATATATATATATATATATATATATATATATATATATATATATATATATATATATATATATATATATATATCTGTAGGTGGGAGGTAAACTACACCAAGTCACATTTTTGAAATTTTACAGGAAAGCCAAAAAACTGTTTGAAAATGGACTATTTACTATGGACTTGGACTATTTAAAATTGTCCTATCTCGAAAACTACACTAGTAAGGACTCAGTGCTATTAACCTCTCGGTAGAGAACAAAATCCTGATTCTAACAGTATGAAAAAACGTATTTTGAAAATATTGGACTTGGTGTAGTTTACCTCCCACCTACAGATATATATATATATATATATATATATATATATATATATATATATATATATATATATATATATATATATATATATATATATATATATATATATATATATATATATATCGTTTTTCTTAATAAAATTAGCAAATTCAGTGCAACTCATCTGTAGTTGAAATGCTTAAATAATTCTGATTTCACCATATCGGTATGAAGCCTTTTGATTTGTAAGTCCATATATTTCCCATCACGCTAAAAATGCGTTCAACAAAACAATTAAATTTATTAACTGGCCTGCAAACACAAATTTGCAAATTTTAAGTAATTCAAGTGCGTTTGTGTTGATCTTAGAATATTCAGTCCACTTTTCTCTGCAATTCATTACAGTTAATAAGGGAAAAACTTCATTTAGGTTACGTATTTATGAAAATAACTGAATTTAACTTTTTATAACCAAAAAAGGCGTATATTTTTGACAATTCAACTCACTAAATAAAGTTTCGATAAGGTCCAATAAAAACGCTTCATTTACTATTTTTTAACAAATCAAAACGAATTGTTTCGATTATTTTTCTCTGGTGGGAAGGAACAGCGAATATTTTCGGCCTACTTAATATATTAATTTAAAACAAAAATTCACATACAAAATTATGTGAAAATGCAATTCGCAAATAGTAAAAATGTCCGTTTTCATTCATAAATGATTGCATGTTTATGTTTATTTGTCAAAAATAAATTACAAATTTATAACATTTATGCGCCTACTAAGATGAAATAATATTTAATTTTGTTTGACAACAAAGGATTATGTTGTATGAAATAATGTTACTATTTCTGTTCGTTAAATTGTCTGCTAAATACAACTCGTGACCAAATTATTAGTCGATTATTTTTCAACATTAGCAGTCATGCCATTTAAGGTTAAAAATTTCCATCGTGCGCTACGCGCACTCGGGACCTCAAATGACATTCGTAATAATGATTATGAAAAATAATCGATTATTATTTGACGACTCGTGATATTATATATGAATATTTTCAAAAAACGTACGTATAGCGTATTCACAAATATTTTTGATAAAAAAAACGTATTATACGCTCCAAAAACGTATAGGTGGCAAGCCTAGCAACATCGTGTGATGTGGAATGTAGTTTTGATTGCAAATTGCATATTTGTAGGTTTTACTTTTAATTAAATTCATTTATGAAAATTGCAGGATAGTTCTGTTATTCTTAGTTTTTTTATTTAAGCTTATCTTTTTATTCAAGTGATTTTTGTTGACTCTTTTATCGGCAAGCTTTTTCTCATCAAAGATTATTTCCAAAGACAGGAATAAATGATAGTCAGATGCAGCAAAATCTGGGCTATATACATTGACTGCACCAAACTGCTAACCCAGTTAACAGTTCAATCATTTTTGGCGGATAATCAAAGATATGTGTAGATAGGTGTAGTAACACCCTTTCGATTGAACAATTCCAATACTTTGTTAAAAAAATTAAATTGAATTGATAAATGGCTAATATAAAAACGTCTCTGAATACAGAGATTAACAGATTAGTTTTAAAATCGCTAGGACAGCTAGGAGGACATATTCCGAGGAAGGACAGAACCTACAAAAGCAGAATTGTCCTTTCAAAAGGAGGACGACTGATCACCTTAAGAATACACTTTCTGTAGGCTCATTGTTTCACGATAATGATTATTCCTGCCGTTTCTATCGGAAAAGAGGATCGATTCAAACCCACTAATTCTCATTAAAAACCTGCTTAGGAAAGAATAGAAAACGGCTTCATCGGTTGCTATCATTCATTTTTAAAAGGGATTTTTTTCTCTAGAAATAGACTCATTGTGCCAATTCTTAAGCTTTTCCTCTGTCACATATTTTTCATAAATTTTGCAAACAATTCATTTTCACTTATACCATGTTGTGGAATATTTTAATATAGTAGAAATCGCCCAGTGACCGAAATTATAAATAGAATGTCGCGGAATGAATAAAAGTTCTCTCTATCGCAGAGAGAATTGCGAACAGAATTCCTTCTACGAAATTAATTACCTTAAGACGCAGCACATCTGCCTTGGCTAGTAGATCAGTGAAAAGTGGGTATCGGGATGTCTTAGGCATTTCGTAAAAGCATGAGAGTGCTGCTTTTTACCTAAAAGGTGTTCTGAGTCAATCTTGTTGTAGAAACCAAAACGAAATAAAACAACACAAAAGAAACACCATATTTAGTCACTAGGTAGAAGGTGTCTAGCACTTTTCCCCATTAAATCCACCCATGGAGACTAGTGTGCTATATGTTGTTATAAGTCTCCCCTGATTATCTTAAGTCCTACAAAATCCTCTAACCAATCAAAAGAAAACTTAATATATCATATTAAATTCTGCAACGAACATTATCATCCACCAAGAACAACGAAAACTTTTGTAAATTCAAAAAAAACTGTTTAATATTACAAAAAAATAACATAATCAAAACCCAGCAAAAAAAATCATCGGATTAACAAAAGAAAATTTTAAATAAGATACAATTTCACTACAGTATAATTCTTCTAAATTACCTAATAGAGCAAGAGCCCGCGACGGCCAGACCTTCGTTATTTTATAAAAGCTGAAAGTTTTTCTACGCAAACCCCCTACTTAGGTAGGAACGATTGGCGACATATGAAGCTTGGATCATGGTGGCCATTGCAGGGAGCAGGTAACAAAGGGGCCTCCAAAGTTGCGTTAAAGTATAAAAGGTAATTTTTTTATATATTCTTCGGGATAGTATTAGAACTCACGTCAGCCATTGTCAGACATTTGCTATCGTGGTACACCTCTGCCAGACTGAAGTTAATTAAGGGTAGTTTTCTCCTAAACGGCAAGGGGTACAATATCTGGAAGTTAATATTTTATCGTTATACGAACTATAATGATTCTAATTTAGAAGTGACGATCCGGTATGCTGATGCAAAACCCCTCTTTGATTGTGAGGCTAGAGTTAATTAGGGGTAGTTTTCTCCTAAAAGGCAAGAAGCATAAAATCTGAAAGTTCATATTTTATCGGTGCAAACTATAATGGTTCTAATGTAGAAGTGATAATCGGGTCTGCTCATGCAAAACTCTACTTTGCTTGTGAGGCTAGAGGTAGTTAGGGGTAGTTTTCTCCTAAACGGCAAGGGGTACAAAATCTGAAAGTTCATATTTTATCGGTACAAACTATAATGGTTCTAGTTCAGAAGTGACGATCGGGTCTTCTCATGCAAAAGCCTACTTTGCCTGTGAGGCTAGAGTTAATTAGGGGTAGTTTACTCCTAAACGGCAAGTGGTACAAAATCTGAAAGTTCATATTTTATCGGTACAAACTCTAACGATTCTAATTGAGAAGTGACGATCAGGTCTGCTCATGCAAAACCTAACTTTGCTTTTGAGGCTAGAGTTATTTAGGGGTAGTTTTCTCCTAAACGACAAGGGGTACAAAATCTGAAAGTTCATATTTTATCGGTACAAACTATAATGATTCTTATTTAGAAGTGACAATCCCGTCTGCTCATGCGATCACTTACTTTGATTGTGAGGCTAGAGTTAATTAGGGGTAGTTTTCTCCTAAACGGCAAGGGGTACAAAATCTGAAAGTTCATATTTTATCGGTACAAACTATAATGGTTCGAATTTAGAAGTGACGATCGGGTCTGCTCATGCAAAAGCCTACTTTGCTTGTGAGGCTAGAGTTAATTAGAGGTAGTTTTCTCTTTAACGAAAATGGTTACAAAATCTGAAAGTTCATATTTCATCGGTACAAACTATAATGATTCTAATATAGAAGTGAAGATCCGGTCTGCTCATGCAAAACCTAACTTTGCTTTTGAGGCTAGAGTTATTTAGAGGTAGTTTTCTCCTAAACGACAAGGGGTACAAAATCTGAAAGTTCATATTTTATCGGTACAAACTATAATGATTCT